>JAADWP010000008.1:0-94793 GCA_023336215.1 Globisporangium iwayamae | reverse complement strand
CAAGAGCAGTCCAGTGCTTGAGGGCGAAACGTTTAACCCACTCGCTTCAATAAGAAACACTGCGCCTGAACTCGCTGCTATACTCTTGCGCTGGTGGTGGGGCTGGCTCCCTCGTATAGTTGCTGGCGCTGTTGTCGTCACCCTCAGCGCTGCTTGACTCGCGAGCGAGGAGAACGCTACCACTCAATTCGTCGTCGGTATTTCATAGCATCAGCTCGTTTGTACACATCTCTTCGACTAAGCCCTCTCGCACGTAAGCCAGCCTGTCGCGGAAGAGTGCAGCGAAGGCAGCAATGATGTGTCCTCCTTTGAAGGCTGCGATGTCTTCAAAGTTCCTCTGCTGAAGTGCCAAGG
Organism: Globisporangium iwayamae; assembly: GCA_023336215.1. NCBI lineage: Eukaryota > Oomycota > Peronosporomycetes > Pythiales > Pythiaceae > Globisporangium > Globisporangium iwayamae. The sequence continues at coordinate 94,439 of JAADWP010000008.1, read as the reverse complement.
CATTGTGCTTCCTGCCATTCGCAAATTTGCCAGCTCTGGTACATTGATCTTTACTCACGGTCGCCAGCAGCGACTCCAATAGCAAGTAGCGCACCGACCATGGCTGCGAACGACGGTAGTGTGGCGTTCCACGCGCTCACGAACCACAGTCTCCTGACGTCCATCGCAGCGTTCTCCTCTGGTGTGAATTACTATGCCTATCAAGTCAAGTAGCGGTTCCTTTGTGCCAGCGCTGCGCACAATGAGAACACCAAGGCGCCTAAAGACATGAATGTCCGGCAGAACGCGATCGTCAGTGGCGACATGCAAACGCTCGAGGCGCTCCGCGTACTCTTGCAGACTCCAGTGCTGGGGAAACGGCTGGAGAAGCTAATGTGCGGACTCCCAGGCTTTGCAATGACGCACACGAGAGACCTGGCACTGCTCGACTGGTTGGACGTCAACTTCCTGTTCACAATCTACAACAATCCGACAGCTATGAGGGTACAAGCTGCTTGGTGCGCAGGGCCACGTGGAGATCATTCAGTGGATGTTGGGTCACAAGTACTACATATCGGGAGATATCGTTCATGGTGCTGCGAGCACTGGTCAGCTGGAGCTACTCCAGTACCTGCACGAGACCCGCGAAGAGCCCTTTGGCTGTGTGATCGGCCACATCAAGGCAACGGCAGCGAATAGCCATCTGGACGTCGTCAAGTTCACCTTTGAGAACAAGCAGGCGTGTCACACTCACCACCGCGAACACAGCCATCCCACTCCAATGGACCTCGCTATAAAGAGTGTTCATATGGACATTGTCCAGTACCTACGCAAGAACCAGTGGGACGGCACGATGCTCACTCGGGGAATCTACATCCCTCAATTTCTGTGTGAGCATTAGTTGGAGGGCTGCAACAGCCGGGCGATGGTGGACGCAGTTCGAGACGCTGCACCTTTTGTGTGAACACCGCGGTACGCATTCCAGTAGCGTCGAGCCTGCGCTGTAGCTCGCAGTTGAGCTCGGGCTTATCGAGTACGTCAAGTACCTGTACGAAGTCAATCCGGCGTGCATCTCGTTCAAGTGGAGCGTAACCATTGCGAACAGCGCCGCGGGCCACGGATTCCTGGAGCTCGTTCAGTTCTTCCACGCTCACGACCAGCGTTTCCACTTCACAAGCGGCAATCAACTACCGTCTCGACATCGTCAGGTTCCTCCACGAACACCACACTGAGGGCTGCTACGTACGCATGTTCAAGCCCCTATGCGCAGTCCGTTCGATGGCAGAGCCCGAGGAAGCGATCGTGAAGGCGAGGAAGGAGGGTCGTCCGGTGCTGGCAAAGAATCTCGAGCGAAGCGCTGGCGCAGACAAGCAGACATATGTGTACACGTAGGGAGATAGGTCGAAGGTTGCTGCATACCTTCGTGCAAGTAGTTTTGACCCGATAAGGAGCTGTAATGGCCGTACAGTGTCTGTTGAGTGGCTCCGTTTGTGTGTCCATCTGCTATGGACAGGAAAAGCAATGGAGTACAGTGAGTCACGTAATAATCTAACTGCGTCTTTCAAGGTGTATTTTACGTATTGGTACAACAAATACAGATGCAGGGCACAGTATAGTACGAGTAACAACCCGGTATCTCTACGTACCCTCTTAAAAGTGTTATGATGGTAAATTCAGAATGTATCGATTGTCTAGTTCAAACAACCTTTGCACAATCTCTAAAAGTAATATATATCTTTAATTTAGTATTTATTATGAGGTCAGTAATTACGATACACTCTGCACAGATACCGCGTGGCAGCTCGCAGAGCTCTTTCACAGCAGATATTGCAAGAACGGACCGAGATCACCATGGTACGACGCGCTTGCTTGCTCTCTGCTATAAACACCACGCACAGCTCCTCTCTGTGACACAGCATCTAACAAGCATGCTCACTACGTGTGCATTGCTTGACGACTGCAGGAAATCCCGTACACAAGCCCTGTGAACCCTGACCACTACGGCAACCTGACCGTGCTGTTCCTGCTGACGGGACTCACGTTCCTCTCGCTCTTCTTCACCAAGGGCGTCGCGCCGAAGAAGAGCCTGCTGCTCGAGCTGCTGCTGGCGATCGTTGCCGCGTTCTTCCTGGGTTTCGGCTCGCTCTTCCTCTTTCTATGGGCCGAGATCTACGTTTAGGATGCCAGCCACATCACGCACGAACCAAACCATACGAGCGGATGGATTTGGGGTAGAAAAACAACCCTCCAGGCAGCGAGCAAGACCCAACCATGCAAGTGACTCAGACGCAGAGTGCTTCGCTGCTACTGCGGTTGACAGCCACGATGAAGAACCAGTTTTGAAGCGAACGTGTCGAAGAAGCGTGCACGTGGTAAGTCCCATCGACTGCTCGCGAGAGGGGGAGCAAAAAAATGAATGTGTTTTATTTGTTTCGATCGAGTCATGTGTGGATGAGGCATATGTTGGCAGCATTGCCAATGATCGTGTGTGTGATGACAACCCGCGAAAGCTTGTGGCGTGGAGAATGGATGTTTCTTGTGTGTTAAAAGGTCGCACTTGGTCAATCTGTCGGTGTTTAGCTACTCTAGGTTGTCCATTTCCTAGCGCTCAAACCGAACTGGTTTCTTGCTGTAGATTGAGGTGTTGTTGTCGGTCAACACGCGAGGCAGTCGAGCATTATCTGGGGCTCTCATAGAGGTGGGCACTTGTACCACATGACCGCTGATCCCCATATCTCCCTCACTCGGTCCATCCGCAGCACGACTCCAAACCCTTCCGATCTCCTTGCTTGAAAAAAATAATAAAAACCGCCTGTCGTCCATGAGTTGCGAGCTTCAGTGCCGACCACCTTGATTCACTCCACGATTGGCGCAGCCTTTAACCTGTTGGGCGGCTGCTGCAAGTGTGTGTATTTTCTCTAGACGGTGGGCGCTCAGCTCAACTCAGCTCAGCTCTCGTGATCCGAACAGCCTTTCGTGTTTGCGTTGTTTCTTCACGGACTCGCGCGCGTGTTGTTTCATTGACGACGTGTGAGAGCCTTAATTGGTGCCGGGCATTAGACTGTAGTACACGGTCGTGACGAACTTCTGTTTGTACCGATTTGTGATCCCAAGCACCATCATGCCGTCCTTGATCGCTGTGCAGTAGAGGTGATTGAGCGCCACGTGCTGCGGCACGGGAAGTAATCTCGAGTCCACGGTCGGTGGCGTCTACAGAGCACGCACAGTAACATTGTTAGTGAACGAGCCACACAACAATCTCACAAAGCTCCCCAGTGGGCTTGCAACGCACCTTATTTAGGATGATGTGCCGTAAGTGCGGCGGGAGCGGTGGCGGCTCCTTCGTGTACTCGTCGATGTCGGGGATGAAGCGGCCGTACGTGCTCTCGCCGTTCTCGTCCTTCTCGTCGTTGTGGTGCGCGTTGCCTTCAAAGTCCGAGAGCGGTGTGAAGTCCGACACGTCCACAAAATTGTTCACGTTGCCCTCGACGTCTGCGACCGTGAGCTGATCGGGTGCAAAGCGCCACTCGTCGTCGACCACGAACTTGTACGCGTGCTTCCCTCGCGTCAGGTTAGCAATGTACGTGAAGTCGTTACCGGACCGGTGCATCGGACACTGCTTCGACCAGCCGTTAAACGTGCCTGTGATGTACACATTCCGTCCGCCGTGCTCCCACCGAAAGACCATCGGCACAACATCACTCTTGTTGCTCAGTCCGTTGTCGCTCTCGAGCGAACCGGTGCCACCTTTGCCATCGAGCTGCGACGTCGGCAGACTGGTGGACATGAACGACAAGCCGGAAGACGACGACGGAGGATCGATATCCATCGCGTCATTGCTGCCGTTACCGTTGCCACTGCCGCCAATGCCACCGCTGTTGTGCGCGCCGCCGCGTCCGGATTCAAACGTGAGCTCGCGTTTCGGGTCGGCGCTACCACCAGTCTCATGAGACTGATACATGCGCTGCTGGTGCGTCTGGTACGCGTGCGTGCCCTTCTGGTGCGTGTAGTACGGGTCGTGCCCGCTCGTGTTGTACATGTTCGCGTCACCAGATCCGCCGCTTCCGTCCTGGTACTGTTGCTGCTGCGAGGCGCCTCCACCTGTCGACTGTGAACTGCCGCTGCCGTACTGCGGGTGGTGGCGTAGCGGGTACTGGCCGCCACCGCCGCTCGCGTTTGTGCCGAGCTCGCTCGGGTTCGCGTCGTGCTCCTTGCTCGACGTGCTCCCCATTACTGCCGCAGTTAATCAATACTGAATCTCCTCTCAGCGAACAGGCGTGCGCTTATGATGCGGATCTTCGCTTGTGGCGATGGATATGGAAATAAAGTTCGCGCGTGCGTCAGTCAGCTCGCGAAGTTCAGAAACGCACACAGAAATGATCGTCTGTGCGTGCGTGCGCGCGCTTTGCTGTCTGTCTGTCTTGCCGTCGTTACTCGGGTTCGCCTGGTCGGACGCACAGACACGCAGATAGACGCGAGTGGCAATGCGTGGAGGTAGGAGGGAAAGAAGAGTGCGCTTGAACACCCGGTCTCGAGTCGCTGGTGTCGATCGATCTGTCGGTTTGGCTCGCGTGGGCGTGGCGCACTTGATTGATTCCTTCCTTCCTTCTCTCTCGCTCGCTCGGGCTTTTAGTATCGGAAGTGAAACCCTCTTGCTTGCTGCTGAGATGAGAAGAAAAAACGGGACCCCTTTGAAAAAGGGGCTTCACGCGACCTTCGAGAGACATTCTAACGACATTCGCACGACATCTGAACGACAGAGACAGATGAGCCAGCTCGGAGGTCATGCAAGGACCGGATGGAAAACCGCATAACCTGTTAGAATATACACGATTGCACATCTATAATTTGATACATTTATGAACTTTGCAATAGCGCTCAGTCACTGCTCGGTATTCTACAAAGGAGGTTTTCTGAATACCTGCTTTCGTATGCACCTCTGTATCCAGCTATGTAGAGTCTGTTCTGGTTCTCTACTCCTGCGAAAAATTGCCCCACGAAAAACGGAAGTGCTGCGCATCCACATCATCATCATCATCGTCACGCTACGTGTGCATGCATCGTCACGCGTCACGCTACAAACTCTATTCCGTTCTCTATGACATACTGATGATGCCGGAAATCTGTTTGCTCATGCTGCCTGGTTCCAAAAATGCACTCTCCCTGTCGGCTCTTTCTTCTCAATCTATCTCATGGCTGCCTGTGTTTCTCGCTCGCTCGCGTCTATAAATCGGGGTCAATAATATCACCTGCGTTTGGCGCCGCCGTTGTTATTGCTACTGCTGTTCGCACTGGCGCCTGAGGCGTGAACTGAAAAGTCGGTGCTGCTGTCGCCGACTGGAACGCAAATGTCGCCGGCTGCAGGAACGGGGGCGGTCTCTGCGCCGCGGCCGCCATCGCAGCGAGCCGCTGCTGCTCCTGCTGTTGTTGTTGCTGAAGGAGGAGCTGCTGCCGTTGCTGGTGCTGCTGCTGTAGCCGCTGGTGGTGCTGCTCCAGCTGCTCTTCTTCGTCGTCCACTTCGAGAACCGCAAACACGTTGCTGCCCTGATATGCAGGCTGCACGGGCTTCATGCGCCGTGCTTCAGGGTCGGCACGCGGCTGCGGGGTGTCTTTCGGGGCCTGTATGCATACATGACAGCCAGAGAAAACAGTAGCGAGTGTCATCGTTCTGGCAGCAACAGAGCTGGGTATAAAGAAGAGCGCAATGTGTACCGTCATGGTAGTGAGAAAGCCCTGAAATCCTTCAACCTCCTTCACTGGTGGTGGAGCTCCGCTGTGGATACGTATCCATAAAGCTCATGTTAGCATAAGAGCAGAGCCAAACAAGTTAATACCACATCTCATGGTAATTCATGGCAAACGTACAATGAAAACGTCGGCGCGGCGACCACAAACGTCGGCGGCGCGATGCTGAGGCTCTTCGCCTGGTACTTGACCGCCTCACTGCGCTTCTTCTGTCCGGCCATACGCTCGTTGAAGTTGCGGACTTCCTCTGACACGCTGATCGGTCTTTTGCCTCCTCCGTTCTTCTTGCTGTTGCTGGGCTTCTTCTTCTTCTCAACCGCGACCACTGTTGTTCTGCGTGATGACACCACACCATAAAAACACAGAACAAATCAGTCCATGCAACGCAACTCAATACGACCCATGCAATACGTTCATATAACCAATGCATAGCACAACGTACTGCTGCTTCTTGAGCGACTTGAACTGCGGGTTCTTCTTCAGCTTGCCGCTGCCGCTTCCGCTTCCGCCCAGCGAGCCGCCATTCTTCTTGCCTTTGCCCTTGATGCCACCTGCAGAAAAGGCATATGTCCACAACGCTAGTAAGCACTACATACAAGCATCATAGTGCGCCAGTAGCACATGCGTCTGCGCCGGTTCACCACACGCACCGCTTGCCTTCTTCCCCATTGCAGCTCGTCCGTCGTGCGGAGCTTTTCACGCGTCCCCAATCAATTCTGATCAACCCATCCGCTCAAAACGCTGGTCTCAGTTTTATCATCGGTTCATCTTCAGATTTTTTAAACCGCGGTTACAGCTGAACCGCCAGTAGCTACAATCACTCTTGCTGCCACCGAATGCTTCACTTTGGTAGCCATCAGCTTTCAAATCTCTCAGTCAGAATGTGTCTTTTGTTGCGTATATCGCCTTGCAAGCTATACGCCACCGTGTATAGCTTGAGCATTGGCATGTGGCAGTAGTCATTTTTGCCGTCAGCCGCGCCTCCACGCCTTCCCTGTTTTGTTTCAAGGGAAACGACAGTCAGTCAGTCAGTCGCTAGACAGCCGCCCCCATCGTCGTCGTCGTAAGCCCGCACGCCCCAAGCAGAAGAAGCGCGCGCGTGTGTCTCTCACAACAGCAGTACGAACGCCTCCACGTGCATACCGGTAAGTGCTTCGCATTCATACGATTCGAATGCACCCTTGCTCGCATTCATAGCATTCGTATTGATCGCACAATCTTCTTTTTTCTGGAGCAGCCCAATCAGCACACGCAACGTACTGAAACCTACATATTAGCAACCATGGCGGCCGCGGACCAGAACATCGCGATGATGGACGGCACGTACTTTGTCGGGCGCAAGGAGATCCTCGATTGGGTGAACGGCATCTGCTGCACGAGCCTGAGCAAAGTCGAGCAGACGTGCACGGGCGCCGTCGCGTGCATGATCCTCGACTCGATGTACCCGGGCAAGGTGCCCATGTCCAAGGTCGACTGGAGCGCGAACAAGGACTACGAGTACATCAACAACTACAAGGTGCTGCAGAAGTGCTTCACGAACCTCAAGATCGACAAGCACATCGAAGTGGACCGCCTTGTGCGGGGCAAGTACCAGGACAACCTCGAGTTCATGCAGTGGTTCAAGAAGTTCTACGAGCTCAACGCTTCGGGTCAGCCGTACGACGCGATCGCAGTGCGTGAGAAGGGTAAGGGTGGTGCGTTGTACACCAGCAAGTTTGGTGGCAGCGGCGGTGGCTCGGCGCCGTCGCCGACCCCCGCTGGCGCCACTGCTGCAGCAGCAGCGAGAAGAAAGCCGACTTCGACTCTCGGCGCCACGCGCACAGCTGCTGCAAAGCCGCCAGGAGCACCAGTTGGCGGATCTCGAGTGGGTGCGACTGGCGCCAAGAGTGCTGTTGGCGCTACTCGTCGTCCAGTGGGAAGCGCGGGTGGTGCGCTTCCTGCTGCTCCTGTCGCGGCTGCTGGCAACGCTGAGCTGGAGCGCGAGCTGGAGGAGCTGACTGGTGTGAATGAGACCTTGACGAACGAAAACGGAGAGCTGCGTCTGGCGGTACGTTGAGTTCTGTTGTATGAAGCTGCATTGCTTGCATTCTGTTTTTGAGTTGTTTTCTAATATGGAGTATTCGTTTCGTGTAAAAAAATAGGTTGAAGGTCTGGAGAAGGAGCGTGACTTTTACTTTGGCAAGCTGCGCGACATTGAGATCCTGCTACAAGGCACGGAAGGCTCGGACACAGATCCGATTGCGCAGAGCGTCTTCAAGATTTTGTACGCGACCGAAGAAGAGTTTGCTGCTGGAGAAGGCACTGAGCCGCAGGATGAGGAAATGTAAGCATCGCTGTACACTCACAGGAAGCTGCTGTCTCAGGTAGGCGCAGTCCACTAACTATACCCAACAGAGCTATGAGCGGATGACAAAATGGACGCGCGCGCCTCCCTCGAAGAATGAAGACACTGAAGCACGGCAGCGGTGCAAATTGGAATCCAGACAAACATGCTCGAATGAAGAAGGTGAAGAAAGCAGAGTAGAAGAGAAGGTGGATCAAGAAGAATCGATTTCGTAAGTGGCTTTCCACAACTTCGGATACAGTAGATGATGATGAAGAGTGGCAACCACAGTGCGTTGCTTGTATGATCTCTCTTACATGCATCAGTTCCACGGATGCACTTGATCTCCTTAATGCCGTTTCGTTATTATGAGGACAGCAAAGTAGTTCTGAAACGGACGCACGCCGACTCGTTCGCCGATCGGGGATGGCGAAGCAGTCCACCTTCGCTCTCAGCATTTCGAATTGACCAACCTTCACCAGGAAGGAAGGGCAAGCAGCACCGCCATCACCATGCTAAGTAGCGAGAGTAAGAGCAGTAGCGACGCCGACTTCGACGAGAAGAAACCCACAGGCAGCAGCGAGTCCAAGGAGGCGCTGAATCCGAAGAAAGCAGTGAAAGCTGATACGAAAGGCGGCGCCATCGACAGCAAAGATGCGGGGGAAGATGGAGCTGACATCGTGAGCAAAGTGATCGCGTTCTTCTTCGACGACGATGAGTTCGCGCAAACGTTCGAGCGATTTGCCGAGGCACACTGCCACGAGTTCGATCTCGAGAGCGAGGAGATGAAACTCGAGTACACGGACATCTACAACCAGTTCCTCGAGCTCTTCGAAGTCAAATTGGAAGGTACAAGGAAACCATATCGCCATCGTTTCTCTCTTGGTCACGATGAGTTGCTTGCTTGCATGGCTGATATCCATTTACTTGTCTTGTCAACAGCGTACATCGTCTCGCAGGGGTCAACAGTGAAGGAGTTCTACCGTCTGGTGCGCCACGCGTACGAAAACGACCAACAGTCGAGTATCGTGCTGTGCTCGGAGATCCTAGTCGCCACCGCGGACTTTGACGTGTTTGTGCTCATGATGAAGCAGACGAAAGAGTCGCTCCTGCTAGCAAAGTGCTGAAGATTGAAACTCGTGAGAGAATGTCAAAAAAATCACCTCGAATTTCGTTCCTCTGATTGTCCCGTCACCGCGCAGCCTCCGTTTTCTTGCGAAGGCGCTCGACGAGTGACGGCAGCTTGACTTTCTGCTTCTTCTTCTCGCCACTGCTATTCGACGAGCCCCAGGAAATTGTCGGCGCACTTGAAGCCGTGGTGTTCACGGTGTGACCTTGGTTGCCATTGTCGTTCAAGGTCTTGGACGATATCTGTTGCTGAGGCTTCTTGTTGCCCTTGCTCATGAATTTCTGCAGGCGGTACGTCGGGTCCTGCTCACGCGACCGCTCCTCCGCCGCGTGGCGCTGCTTCTGCTTCATCTTGCGCATCTTGTCCCATAAATTCGACGCCAAACTTGCTGGTGGAGCTGGTACAGGTGGCGTCGCGTTTCCAATAGGGATTTGCTTCGACAAGCGCGGCGATTGTGGCACCACAACATTGTTGGAGTACGGAGAGCCACCACCGCTACCACTACCGGTACCTACTCGATTCAGCATTGAGCCTATCACAGCGGCGTAGTTTCCGTACTCGGGCTGCTCTGGATCCTCGTAGTCGCCACTCTCAGGTCCTTCCTCTTCATCAAAATGGTTCACGACTGACGTCGCAATTTGATGCTGGTGATAATAACGTTGATGAGAAGGTCTCGAAACCGGCAGCACAGGGTTCTCCCATCCATCCGCAAGCTCCGGGGGCATCTGAATCAAATCGTCAAGGTTCACTTCGCCAAACTCGATCTCATCAACTTCACCGACAAGTTGCGCCATCTCCAGCGCGTTTGCGAACTTGCGTCGGATCGAAAACCCGCGAAACACCGACTGCACGACCATTGCTGCAGTGAAAGCCTTCTCTGATGCGTAGTCCGCTGTGGCCTCAGCCTCATCTTCACATTCGTGTAGTCGCCTTCGTCTGTACGTTCGATAGCACCTCTGGATCCGCTGCACGGCCTCCATCTCATCAGCTACGACACATGTCCACCTGCTCCACGCGAGTCCCAAGTACGCAACGCGCTTACGATGCACTAAAATACGTCGACAGGCCTCCTGGCGCCTGACTTGTACGTGCTGTCGTTGAATTTCGAGCACTTGCATCATGCGAGAGCGCTCTTCCTCTCGCGCCATGAGCAGACGGTTTACATCCTGTTGGCGTCTCTCAGCTGCTATTCGGATCTCCATCGCCAGTCGGTCTTCACTCTCCATTTCCAATCGCTCTCGGTTCACTCGCTGACACATATCCACAGCCCAGTCCCTGGCGAACGCGTCCTCACTCGCCATCACCTCATGCTCTCGGTTCCGATTCCGTTCTTCCTCATTAGCTCGTCTCTGAGCGAACACTCGACGCTGCGCGAGCTCTTCAGCACGCATCAGAGCCAACTCGTGAGCTTCTCTCCTCTTAGCCGCGTCCTCCTGTTTCTTTTGGTTTGCGACTTTGGCCTCGTGATTCGCGACTAATTGGAACATCACAGTGTTCAACCTACGCCGCAGGACGCACTTCTCCTCCATGAGCCGCTCTCGTCGCTGCTTCTCAGCCTCAAAACGCGCGCGTCTCCACTCAAAGGCTTCCTCAGAAGCCATCGTCAACCACTCTCGCTCTCGATTTCGCTGCTCTTCTCGTAAAAAGCCGTGGTAGACGCGCGATATTTGCTCTTCGAGGACCATCAGCTCCGTTTCTCTGAGTCGTTGGGTCTCAGCAATGCATTTGCGTATCAGTACTTCTTCTTCCTGCATTGCAAGGCGCTCCCTCGCCTGCTGCTGCTCCACTTCGCGTCGCTTTCGCTTCTCGTTTTCCTCTGCGAATCGCGTTTCCATCTCCTGGATCTGACGAGCGATAAGCTCGTGTTCCAGTTGACGAGTCTCTTGAACTCTCTGCAATTGCCGCTGCCGAGTCAAGTGCTGTTCTTGGATGAGCTTCAGTTGAGTCTGACTTACTTGGTCCAGAAGCTGCGATTCTTGATCTGACACTGCTGGCTCCGGTGGCTCAGCTAGGAGAGCACAGCCGAATAACCTATCGTCTTGGGTCGAGTTCGACGCTTCTCTTCGTTTGCTAACTTGGTCTTCTGTAGCAGCTCTGTCATAATAAGGGGCTGGATTCCATGGAAGTGCAACAGCCACAACAGGATCGTCACTTGAGACTATTTGTTCATGAGCTTGTGGCTCGAGATCACTTTGGGATGGCAGGATGTGCTCGTTCTTGGCGTCATCTTTTTCGACTGGTAATGAAGCATTTTCGGAAATTGTCGTCAGCGTGGCCGGTATTGATAATGCCGGAAGGTCATCGCCAGCCTTTTGCGAAGTGTTCACATCGATCGAAGCTGGATCTGCATCGGAAGCTGGGCTCGAAGCCGCACCTGCATCAACCGGAGGTATCAAGAACGTCGTCTGGATGTCGTGCAAATCCTGCCGAATGAACTGGAAAAAGTCGGCATCACTCGTCTGAACGCTCGCGAGTAGCAATCCCCACGAGCACGACATCGTTGGTGTCTCGCCATCACCTTCACGTCCTGTAGATGATTGTTGAGTTCGCTGCTTGAGGGTTTCCTGGTCGGAAGCCGCCAATCGGCGCAGTAGTTGGTTCAAGTCCAGCCGCACATACTCGCTCTCGTCTCCACTTCTGCCTGGGTTACTTGTCGTTTCTTGCGCGTTGTCACCATGGTGCACAGCTATCAGCTCGTCGTTATAATCGTCATCGCCATCCGCGAGCCCGGCGAGCTCCGCCGCAAGCTCGGCCTCGAGTGCCCGTCGCTCCTCGGGGTCCATCCTGGGAAGGAGCTTGAAACAAATCACTTGTGAGGGTTCTCTGCCGTCCGCACCTCTTCGCTCATTCACAGCTCAGCCATTTTCCGTATTGCAGAGGTACTAGCAGCAAGCGAGCGCCATGAGCAAGCAGCAGTGTGCAATGGAATGTGTTGAACACTTGCATTGTGATGCGGGTCAACACTGCAGGGCGGCGAGTAGGCTATTTATTTCTGAGCGAGTTGTATTTCGAGCGCATGTGATTTCTTTCTGGCTCATACGGACGTCTTTGGAACTCTGTTAGCCCTGCGAATCTCTTCTTCTTTATCACCGTCACCTACTAGAACAGGAACAGGCGCGAGGCCTTCTTCAGCGGTGCGCAGTTGCGCTCGCAGCGCACTTGAATCAGACTCGAGTCGTCGCCGCGCGCGTCCATTTCCTCGTCGCTCATCTCTAGCAGGCGCGTGCAGATGGCGCTCGAGAGTGCGTAGAAGCCATCCATGCCGATGTAGTTCTCGTGTAATGCCACGCGCTGAAGCAGCGAGAATGGCTGAAATGAACTCCTACGAGCTGGTAATGCCGAGTCAGCGTGTTCCAATGCGTCCGCTAGAGCCATCGCGTCGATGTCCGTCAGGATGTTGCCGCTCATGTCGAGCTCTTCAAGGCGCGGGCAGTTGTAAAGCGACTGGAAAAGAGCCTGGCAGCCAGCTTCCCCGGCAAAGTTCCCGCGCAGCACGAGCGTCTGGAGGTTCTGGAAGTAGGAAAATGAGGTCTGCATCAGCGTCGCCAGTTGCTGGAGCCTGGCGTCGCCCAGGAACGTCGAATCCAGGATCAGGTGCGTGAGCGTTGCTGCTACTGGCTTGTGTGGTGATGCTCCGCTGAAAAAGCTGGTACTTCGGAGCGCGAGAGAGCGCAGACACTCAAGGATTGTGTCGCTCTCGGTGGCGAACTCGAAGGGCGCGCGCAACTCGAGCGTCTCGAGCGACAGACACGCATTCTGGTGGAAAGCCGCAGTCACCTGAGCCAGGATCTCGTAGCCATACACCTGTCGAAGCTGATGAGCTGCTCCACTGTTGCTGATGTTGTTTGCTGGAATGCTGTAGCCACGGGGGAGATCCGAGAGCGTGCAGTTCGCGTTCCTGCTGTTCGTCACCACCAGTCTGTGAAGATTCGTGCACCTAATGAGCAGCTTGGTGAGTTTGTCGCCTCCAGGAAAGTTTGTCTGAAGCGACAGTCTCCGCGCGTCGAGCGTGAGCGAGTGCACCATACTAAGCGCGTGGGTGGCGAGAAAGCGGTTAACCGATCGCGCACGCAGAACCTCGTCACCGTCGAGAAACTGAAACACCTGGGAGACCAGGTCCAGCGCGTCGTTCAAGAACAGCGTGCTGTTGTCATTCATGCTGATATCTGCTGCTCGTGCTGCTGTAGCACTTGAGCCTCTACTTGCAAAATGGTAGCTGCTCACATCACCAACCTGGGCGGCGGTCTCCTGTCGCTGGCGCTTAAAACTGACGAATCTTCGTCCTGCAAGAGCAGCCGTGTCCTCGAACGATAGGTTGCTGAGTGACGCGCGGCGCGGGCGCTTCGCGCAGCTCTGGCGCTGACAGCCTGGAGTCGATTTCGCGATTCCCGTAGTCTCTGGTTTCCTGAAAGCAGTCGAGTCGGTGTTTGCGCTTGAAGTTGTAGGGCTGCTTTGTTGCGTCTGTCCTGTGCCTAGCTGCTGCGTCACGAGTGCCTGCACGCGGCGCTCCAGGCTGCAGTGGTTCGCGTACTCGTTGCGGGAGTGGGCTGCGTTGTACAACATCCACTCGAGGCGCTGCACCACGGACGCAGTTGTCGCTGGTGCTGCTGCTGATGAAGGAGTGTTCAGGTTGGCGCTCTCGAGTGCTGGGAAGAGCGTGCGCAGCTTGTCCACGACCTGCGTCCGCAAGACGCTGTTGTCTTCGTTGTGCCAGCGCTTGGGCGCGCGAGGCGTACGCGTGGGTGGCTGCCGCGGAGGCGGAGGCGTCTGGAGTTGTTGTTGTTGACGGGTAACGTACTGAGCCCGAGCGGCCGGTGCGTGCCAGCTGAGCTCCATTTCTCCGTGCTGGCTGTCGTTGTTGCTGAACGATCTCGCTCTTGTCATCGTCGTCTTCATGTGGGTCACTGTTCTGTAATTGGGGCTGGAGCTGCTGTAGGAGAAATGAAATGAATCGCTGGGCGATCGTTCGATTAACTACCGGCCTGATGGCTTCTTTCACACACGCCAAGCCAACAGCTACTTCGCACTACCGTAGTTCTTCGTTCTCAGGAAGCGTCAGCCGCCAGCAGATACAGCAGATTTGCAAAATGTCACTTGGCGAGGGTGGGGAGCGCGCCTGCGTGATGATGATGAACTCGCTTGTCGTACGCTGCGGATTGGCTGACGTATGGTGTCTGTCGAGGCGTCGTCGTCGTCGTCGTCGTCCGTTCGCTCGTACTCACTCCGTTGGACGCCCGCGCGGGTGTGTCTTATCTTGGACAGGAGATGAAATGAGAAGAGTGGCGCGACAGCAACGGCTTGCGGCTTGGGGGGGGGGAGTCGGTTTCTGCGCGTAGAAGCCGCTTCTTCCAATGCCGCCCGAAAGATCCACTAAGGGGGGGGGGGACGCTAACTGGAAGCTGGACGCGCGCGAGTGGGCGAGTGAACGACGCGAGAGAACAACCGACGCGCACCGCCACGAATTCTAACTAGCGCTTCTCACGCTCGCGCCTCTCGAGAGGATGAGACGAACGGAAGGAACCTGCTGCTGTGGAATTGCTTTTCGCGGGCAGAGCAGAACAATGCGCGATTGCAAAAGACTTGCAATTTACACCCGCTCGGCGACAGGCCTGTACTAACAGACGTACAGTGAGGTGGTATTCGGAAGTATGCTTACAGTCTGAAACCTTTGTACAAACCATAGCATTCAAGATAATGATAATGAACCTTTTCTGAACGAAAGGAAGTTAGGTAAATGCGCTACCTATTATTAAAGGGAGAAATGGCAAAATGGCGCATCGCATGTTGTCTCTTCTATGGACAGAATGTGGCTGAATGTCCCAAAAGTAGCGCTGAACGTTGCTGGGTCTTGTGGAGAGGCGACTGGCAGCCCTTGAATAGAGGAGGTGACGTCGTAAGCTGCGCAGAGGGGAACGTGTCGTTGTTGTTGCTTACATGAAGCACGCAAATGGCAGAAAGAAATCTGTCTGGCATGACCTTTAGCCAGCCACTTTGTTTGCTTGTTTGACGTGCTCGCAAGCTTCCACCATCCAGTGGGTGGGTGTTGCACTCGCCAAGCGCACGCACGCGCGGGCGGGCGGGCAGACAACGCGCCGCCGGGCTGAGTTTCTACTCTCGCGGCACCAGTCCACGAGCGTGGCACAGTGTTTCGGATAAGTCATCACGTGATTCATGTCTACACCTTGTGTCGAGTTCGCCCTTATGCAGGGCACACGCTCATCAGCTTCGCGTGCGCCCCTTCAGAGCCAAGAGAGCGAGAGGGAAGTGCCGCTGGTGATGCGTCTTGTGGAGATGGAGGCTCGATACCTCTACGACGCATGCAACTTTTGCATCATGTGATGTGCGCATCTGCTGAGATCTGCTCACTCTATACAAGCTCAAGGGTCACGTTCCGATTTCTGGTCCTATAAGAGAATTGCTGGAAAGTAGCAAGTTGAGGGCATTTTCTTCACTGGTCGTAACTGGACCTGGCGGTGCAAAATGGCGAGAAGGATCTCTCGATGGATTCTGCATTGTCTCGACTCTGCTTCCTGTCCGTTTGCTCTCCAAAAACACGCTGGATGAGAGCACGAAGATGTCTTCGTACATGCGATCATCCTTCATGAGTGGATCCATCCTTATCTTCAACAATGCTGGCAGGCTGAATACATTCGCAGGATCTACTTTCAATGGACCCAAGGGCGACAGCATAGGCAGCTTCAACTTGAAGCTCTCCACACAATTGATCAACAACCGAAGAGCTGAGCAGTTCCACTGAAAATGGTGAGCTTCTGAAGTCGAGCAACTCAATTAATATGAAGAGCTACACATTGTCAACCTGTCTACTCTGCTGTGCGTATGCTCACTTCCACCCGCCCTTGCGCTTTTTGGCCGGTGGCGGGGACGTGAACTTGGCTAATCGGCTCAGTCCCGACTTCTTGGTATCGGCGTCAGTGGCGGCAGCAGTAGCAGCAGGCTTTTTGAGGAACGGGTTCGCGGGTGCGACCGAGCGCTCCACGATTGGCTTGGCCACTGGCGTTGTTGCTGCCGCTGAGGACGAGTCTCCTGGCTTGGAAAAGAACGACGAAGAGCTCGCAGACGGCGCGCGCTCGAGCTCTTCACTCTCCTGGGCCGCGTCCGAGTGCGCCTCGGCGTCTGCACTCTCTTCCAGTGGGACTGGAGCTGCTCGTCGACTCAATAACGCCTTGCTCTGCAGACTCGCGCGCAGTGGCTCTTGTGATTGCGTCGGTTGCGTCGATGTTACAGACGCTTGGTACTGCGACTGGGATTGCGAGCGGAACACTGGCTCGTCTTGCTGCACCTGCTGCGGCTGCTCAAACTTGACGTAGTAGAGCTGGTAGAGCTCGTTCTGCAGCTGCCGCAGGCCAAAGTGGATTGCGAGCTTCTGCGCGATCTGATGAGACTTCTCCAGGTGCAGACACTTGGCCAAGTCCAGCACGCGCGCCGGCTCGTCGTTGGCGCACGCGGTCTTCATCATCAGGATCAGTGCCTTGTCCATCTCGGCCTGCTCCTGCACCAGCTGTCCGTCAACTTCATGGCCTCTATTTTCAGGCGAAGTCTCGAGTCCAAACAGACGCACGTTCTGCCACATCACGTTCGCCACTTGCTCCTTCTTGGATGAGCCACCACTGCCAGTGGTTTTGGGGAACGACGCGTTCCGCAGCACGAATGTGAGCGGCACGGGACGATGCTTGCCACGCAACTTGGGCGTGCGCGCACCTTTCTCTAGCGGGAAGTAGAGCAGCGAGTCGTTCACGATACCGAGCGTGAAGATGCCCGTGCGGTCGGCGGGCTTCTTGTTCAGCGCGTTGCCGACGCAGCCGATAGGGAACCAGTTCCAGCCGACGCTCTCCGAGAGCGCCTGTACGCAGCCAAGCGAGTCCACGGCGTAGAGGATGAGGCGATCATCGAAGCCCAGCCACGCGACCGTGGACCACTGCGCGATATCCTCGCGCGCCAGCTCGTTCTCCTTGTGGGACGCGAACACGTCCGAGGGCGGCGGTGACAGCGGCAAAGAGCCCTTGGTCAGCAGCTTCACGCGCTGCGCCGAAGAATCCACGCGCACGTGCAGCAGCTGAAATTCGAGCGTCCCGCACACGCCCTGGTACACGACCGCCAGACGCGAGTCCTTCGCCGTCATCGTCACGATGCGCCCTGGCAAACGCAGCAGTGCGTACGCGATACCGCTCGTCGTGTAGATGCGCAAGCAGTGCAGCGACGTGGCCACAGCACAGAACTCACGCGCGGCGGCCACGCACTCGGCATCCTCGCCCTCGGGAAGATCCAGGTGCCACGAGCTGTTGTTCGCCCAGGACTCGAACGGCCGGTAGAACACGAAGCTACTGATGATGTTGCCATCCCCGCCCATCGCCGCGTCATCTTCCCACTCCTCGCGTGCGCGACGCGGAACGCCGAAGAACGCGCCATGGTTGTCCAGACTCGCCATGGAGAACATGTAGTTGTCGCTGAACTTGAACCCGCGGCGCGACTTGTCTGCGAACTCGACTTTGACAAGGTTCTCGCTCATATTCGCGCCGCGGATTGTCTCGATCTCCCCCACAGGTGTCCACGCCAGCAAGCATACGGCACCATCCTTGACGCTGCCGGACTGAAACGGCTCCGTGATCGTTCGCAACGGGGAGACCCCCACTGCGCTCGATAAGCTGTGCGACGCACTCTTGCTGTGACCGTACGCTACGAACTCGTCGTCGCGCTTGCCAGCAGTATCGTCGTCTAGTTGAAAAGCAGTGTTGTTCGCTGCCGCCGCCTGCCCAAAGCCAAAGCTCGCCTTGATCGCTTCGACGCGAGTCTCATTGTCGTCCTCTTCTTCCCCGTCTTCATCTTCCTCGTCGTCGTTAGCGCTAGCGTTGTCTTCGCCTGCTTCATCGTCGATGAAGGACGACACGTTCATCTTCTTCGCCTTCTTCTTTGCCTGTGTGGTCTGTGGTTTCTCTACACCATTGGATGCAGCAGCGATGCGGATCACCTGCGGAGGCGTTCGTCCCATTGGGATCACGTCCTTCACGAAGCCGAACTTGCCGCCGGCATGAAACGCCACGAGCGCGTTCTGTGACATCGCCCACTCGATCGATAGTATTGCGTAGTCCAGTTTGAACGAGCGCACAACCTCTTTTGTGAGCACCGACCAGATGAACACCTGCTTCGCCAATGTCGCCGCAGCGACGTACATCCCATTCGGAGAGAACGCCACGATGTTAATGTCGGAGCTGATACTCTTGCCGATGGGAAGTAACAGTTGCCCAGCGCTCTTCCAGGTTGAGCGGTCGAAGAGCTCAACCACGCCCTGGTTCACTGGTACAGCAAGCAAGGTGCTGTTGTCGCCTCGTTGCCAGGCACAGCGACACAGCACTTCGTCGTCTTTGATGTCTTTGTATTGGACCTTGAATACCGCCTTCTCAACCGCCTTCATCTTCTCTGGGTCGAGCTGGAACACGCGGACCGTGCCATCTTCGCTTGACGAGCAAATGAATTCTTCCTGAGGGTCAATCGCAACGCTCTTGATGCCGTGCTCGTGGCCGTCGATCAAGATCACTTGGTCCGTCGCGGACCGCAGCAGCACCTTCACTTTTGACTCCTCGTCTGCGATCGCAATGTACTTTTCCGAGCATACGACCTGGCGAATCACGACAGTGGACCGGAACAACAGCTTGTCCATCTGCGCGCCACCGCTCGTGGGCATCGAGTAGCTGTACAGCGAGTTTTCTTCTTCCTGCACGATCAGCAACTGTGTCTGCTCGGGCGTCACGGCACAGGACGGCACTGCTCCGTCGCAGATTACGCTCTCGGACACGACGGTCTCAGTGTTCAGGTCGGTCAGGTACACAACGCCGTCCTCTCCGCTGGTGACGATGATATCGTGTCCGGTTTGCGCCTCATCCTTGAACGCGCGCTTGGCCTGGAAGAGCATCATGCTGCCCATGCCGTTGATGTTGACTGTGATCTCCTTCATGGTCTCCATGGCTGCAGCACGAACAAGGAGTTGTTCACGCGTGAGCAGCTTGCTTGTGGCGTCCGTGCGTGTGCTTCGACCTCCGCGAGTTGCTTTGTTTTTTTCGTGACCTTTTTTCACTGCCTAACTTGGCGCCAAAACGTTTCAGAATTGGCGGGAGGTCCCTGGAAGTGTGAACACCACATCGTTTGGGGTCTATTTAGTCAAATGGTGCTAAACTTGCGTGGCCCACGTCATATTAGGCTGATTTATGATATCATCCAATCACATGGCTCTCAAACACAAAACAATTTTAGCGAATCAAATCTCGCAAAGAAATGGCGTGGCCCACATTACGATTCTACAACACGATGCAAATGCGGTCGCTGGGTTGACTGACACTCGCAACACTCCCACTCACTCAATTGCGACAGTCACGAACTATCAGGCGAAGAAGAAGCCACCGAAGCAAGTAGCCAGAGAGACAAAATGGACCGCGGCAGCAAGTTCTACGCGCCCACGGGCGAGACGACCGAGTGGGAGGACATCCTCGTGAAGAAGGGTATCCTTGCGCCCAAGACTAAGGTGCAGGAGGAGGAGGAGGAGTCCGACGACGAGCAGTACGATCCGCGCGAGGATGCCACGCTCGACGAGCTCGACGAGATGGAGGTAACGTTAAACGTTGCGTTCTCAATAGCAGCAGTCTGCTTACTTTGCGAATGTACCCCAGCAACTATGTTTGCGCTAGGATACATGATCGCCAAGCGTATCGCGATGTGGTCTTAAACTCCCTGGTGTGTGCGATATGGCTTTGCTTGCAAACAAATAGGATGACTACGATGACGACTCGGAGCTGCAGCGTATCAGGTGCGTCGCACGACACGTTGTGAATGGATCATCGCGAGTTGCTGTCTGTTTAACGAATGGTACGATATGCTAAACGACTACAGAGAGCGTCGCATTGCTGAGATGCGTGCGATGATGGAACGCAACAAATTCGGGGACGTGCAGCCGATCGCCAAGGACGAGTGGACGCGCGAGGTAACGGACGGCAGCAAGGAGAACTGGGTCATCGCGTACCTATGGGACGACGCGCTCGAGGAGTGCAAGCTCATGGACAACGTGCTCAGTGCGGTCGCGAAGAAGCACCGCGACGTCAAGTTCGTGAGCATCCAGGCGCAGGCGTGCATGGAGAACTGGCCGCAGTAGTACGTTGTCGCCTGCCATGTGTTGTGTTTGTGTTTGCTTTCGATTGACCACTGGAGAGACTGATTCGTGTTGATTGCCTTGTGCGTGTTTAGCAACTGCCCGACGCTCTTCATGTACCACGAGACGCTACTGAAGGACCAGATCCTGGGCATCCGCAAACTCGGCGGACTGAACATGAAGGTGGAAGACTTGGAGGAGCGTCTTGCCAAGGCGGGCGTGTTCAAGGTCAACAACTAGGTCGCTGTCCTCACCAACCAGCAGAAGAGTTGATCGCGTCAATATAGATTTTCCCTTAGCGTTACGAACGACGTGTTGCCCACTTGCCTCTATCTGCTTTACTCCAGGCGTACATCCAATGCGACTGGCTCAGTCCTGCAGCACTTTGGGCACTTTAAAGAAATAACCCGACTTCTCCGCCGCGTTCGCGAGTACCTTGTCCGCGCAGTTGCCTTCCGTCACCGCGTCCTCACGCAGCGGCGCGGCGCTCGAGTCAAAGCCGTCCTTGGCGTATAGGTCGTCGATGTTCTCGTTGAGCGTCATCGCCTGAATCGTCTTGGTGCACTGGATGATCGACTCCACCTCTTTCAGAAGTGACGGCAGCTTGGCGTCGTCGATGTGCAGGTGACAGAGCTCCGCCAGCTCGCGCAGCTTTGCCTCTGTGAGCACGCTCTCTACTGCGTCCAATTCACCCTCGTGATGCAGCTCACTCAGCGACCACGATGGGGTGCGTGGGATCTGCGCCAGTACACGACAATGAACGAGTCACTCGATCAGCCACACCGCTGCAGGTTTTCCACATTGACAAGCGCGTAATACAACGCACACAAGGACTACCACGTACGCGTGAGATCTCCGTGAGACCCGCAGGAAGAGCGCTAGTATTGTAGTTCAAGCTGCGCAGCATCGAGCGGCGGCCAGCAGCCACAGTGGCGGCGCGCAGCAGGCGGCGCATTCCCGTCGCTGAGGTGACCATCGGATCGGAATATTCGCCACACAAAATGCGAGAAAACGCTTCCTACGTTCGCATCCATTCCAAAATCCGAACTTAACGTCGCGCAATGGCCCAACGTAAGGTGCGCATTTGTTGCGAGCACTTGCTCATTTGATTCGACGTCCACGCACAACGCGCACGCACGGCAGTGGCGAGCATGAAGATCTCCAAGATGCTGCTGCACTACGGCCTCATGTTCTCGGTCCCGACAGCCGTGGCCTTCTTCTACTGGGACCCAAAGTCTGATGACGACATCCGCAAAGAAGTGGTGCGTGACGACTGCGCGTAGCGCCATTGTGTTTGTGGCGTGGTATTGGCTTTCTCGCATGCGTCAGAGCTCATCCTGCTGGACCTCATTGCTTGCTGCTAACCTGTAGTGTATGTAACTGTGACGATGATTCTGCAGGAAACGAAAGTGAAGCCGGATGCGGAGCGGCGACGAAAGAACCAGGCCAAGTTTGCGGAGCTGCTGATGCAAAAGGACGCCATCTCGAGCGAGTCGCGGAAGCAGCTGGACGACGTCACGAGCTTCACCAAGCGCGAGTAGATGCGCTTCGTCTCATTTATCGCTCAGTCGCTCAGTAGGACGTCAGGCTCATGAACCACAAACATGTGCTGATTGCGATAACGGGCGCTTGCGAGGTCATCCATCACCTGTGGACAAATCCTCCTTCTTCTTTTCTAACTTAACACTGTGAAATGTAGCGCGTTTCTTTTGCAGTGAGCTCAGCGATGCTTGTTTCAATCTGCGTTTGTCTCGTCGTCCTCTTGGGAGTTTTGTCGCAACTGACTGGTGAGTTCGTGTGCTAGTGCAGGTATCGCTGTATCCGGCTCGAGTGCGTCGCGTCCACCTCCTTGAGCGCAGTCTCGAGCTGGCGCTGCAAATTGCGCAGGTTCTCGTAATCCACGCGCATGCAGGACGACTGGCGCGCTGGCAGGTCGGAGCTGCTGGACCGCAGCACCGAGTTGAGTCGGAGCGTCACGATCGGCTTGGGCTTGTTGCGCATGAATCGCGATCCGACCTACAGCATATTGGGTAATATAAGCGCATGGTAAGCTTTGAGTGTCGACCCACATTAAAGCCATGCTTGAAAGTTCGTCACCTCCAGATCGATGCGCCAGTCTAGGCCCTGGTAGCGCGGAAGGTTGGTACCAGTCTCGCGACAAACGCTTTCCTTGATCGCGTCCACGTGCGCCAAGTACAGCTATAGGCACAGCAATACACGTTTCTACTCATGAGCACCAGATTGGGCATGGCGTGACGCTGAACGAATGCAAACGGTACCTTGGTCAGCGCTTCGGCGTGCTCCGCTGGTAGATCCATGCCTTTCACGGACACCTGGAAGTGATGCGCCGATAGCTCAGCCTACAAGTTGCCACAAAATACATAGGGTTGAAGAAGTACAGCATATTATAGAGGACATGGGTCAAGAGCTCCAGCGACGTGCATATACCTTTGCGGCATCCATGAGGATCTTGGCGATCGCGAGTACCGTCTCTTCCACCACTTGCTGGTCCCAGCCGCAGGCCGCTGCAAGGAGAACAAACCAGCATCCACATCAGCCATCAACACAAGTGTTTGATAACCATAATGTTTGCAGAATGCACGTACACGCTATGCGCGTAAGGCGCTTCTTGCTCTGCTTCTCTGTCTGGAAGAGCATCACCGCCATCTTGCTCACGACTTCAAAGTCTGTCCACACGAAGCAGCAACACACACGCAATGAATAGTCTATAGCGGTAGAATATCGGCATACGCGTTTGTGAGGAGCTCTCGTACGTTCAAGAGGGATCTCTTTGACGCGCGCGACGGCGTCCAGCACGCGCTCGTCCCAACTCATGCTGCGGCTCATGATTGCAGGTGGCAGCAAGAGCTCTTCGTTCTTCTGAGCCAAAAGCGGAAAAATGGATCCGCTTCTCAGACTCGAGTGCTCGATTTTCCACCAATCCATGAATAGTATTTAGTTTTAGCTAATCATAGCCATGAAATCATTTGTTTTTAGCCAGTAATATGGTAGAAAACAAATGCTGCTGTTGGTTTGAGTCAAGAGCCAATTTTACACAACACAAGCAAACCGCCCAAAATCAAAGCCAGACAGACAAGCAACGATGGCGGCGAATGGCACCAGCACGACGACAACGACGACGACCAGCGGCTCGACCCCCGGCCGAAAGGACCCGATCCTGGACTTGGCCAAGTACATCGACCAGCCCGTGCGCGTCAAGTTCCACGGCGGCCGCGAGGTGCACGGCTTTCTCAAGGGCTACGACCAGCTCGTGAACCTCGTGCTGGACGACTGCATCGAGTTCCTGCGCAACGCGAACGATGAGTACCGCCTGACCGAGGAGACGCGCAAGATCGGCCTCGTAGTGTGCAGAGGCACGTCCGTGATGCTCATTTCGCCCGTCGAGGGCACCGAGGAGATCGCCAACCCGTTCCTGCAGCAGGACGAGTAACTCAACACAGGATGATAGGATGCCAGTGAACGGACACGAGCGTGAAGACACACAGTAGAGAGAGAGGGAGAGATACGACGACGACGGCAATGGTGGCTCAGTACGCATTCGGATGACTGCAGTAAAGCGCGTGGCGGTAAGGGAGCGAGTGCTACGTCTCGTATTGATAAGCACATGATAAAAAAGAGTGAACACATCAAAGCAAATGGGTCAAAGCCCATGGGTTCAGTCGTCGCTCCTCCATGACCGCAAGCTTCATGGACAGATGCCATTTCATACACTGACTCCTTATATCACCTTTTAACTTTCTTTACACATAGACGTAGTGATCAAAAAGAACTCTATTCCAGCAGACGCACCTTGTAGACGGCGTTCCAGAGCTTGCCCGTGAGGTAGAACACATCCTCGTCGCCGTCGTAGGCGATGCCATTGAGCACGGCGCCCTGGTCGTCCCCTGTCGTGAGTGCGTCAGCCAGCGCATTGCAGTCAAAGACCGCAACAATGTCGCCGCTGGCCGGGTCGATCTTCGCGATGAGCTTCTCATACCAGATGTTAGCGTAGATGAAGCCATTCGCGACTTCCAGCTCGTTCAGCCGTGCGATCGGGTGACCTTGGAATGTCACCTCGATGCGACGCACCTCGGTCATCGTCGTCGGGTCCCAGAACATGAGGGTCGCTGACCCGTCCGAGACAATCAAGTGGGACCCATCTGAGTCGATGCCCCAGCCTTCGCCTGTGACGGTGCTGAATTCAAACTCGCGCTCCAGTGTGAACGCATTGTCGCCGCCTCGCACCGCCTGAAAGACAAAGGCTTTGCGGCTCTTCCACGTGAGCATCACGAGCTCGCCAGTGTCCTTTGTGAGCGTCACACCTTCGCCAAAGAGCTCGCGGGGGAGGTCGTACTTGCCCAGCACCTCTCCAGTCTCGATTGCCACTTTGCGCAGCGTTGACTTGCCAAACAGACCCGTTGACTCGATGAAAAACTTGCTCTCACCCTGTTTGGCGATCAACAACCCCTGTGTGAACGCCTCAGAGTCGTGCGGATACTTTGCGAGCACCTGCACAGTCGGCTTGCCTGTCTTCTGCTGTTGCTGTGATAGTGTCTGTGAAAACTTCACCGCCGGCACCAAGCGTTCAACAATGACATTGCTGGTGCTGGTGCTGGTACCAGCCGCCAGCGACCGCAAGTCCACAGGAGCACCAGGCAGGTAGAATGCCGCACCAATCGCAACGAGCGCGAAGAGCAGCGTCGAGAGGAAGAAGCGCAGCAGCAGCTTGGGCATCGCGTCCTTGAGACTCTGGGCGACGTCGCTCTGCGTAGACGCCTGCGGGTGGAGCTGCTCGACCGACTGCTTAAGGGCGCTCTTTTGTTGTTGCTGTTTTGGGCTTTCGGAGCCGACTGCGCTGTGGCGGGGCACTTTGGATCTGGCGATCGTGCCGCGGCGGTTCAGCGAGGAGTCCTGAGTCATCACGCGCGCCGGGTTTGATGGAGAACTGCTGTGCGTGCTGACTGAGTATTGAAAGGAGCGTGATGCAATCTGAAGCTTGGAGCAAATCCTGCAACTTCGGTACCAGAGTTTGGTATCAAAGATGGATCAAAATACATTGCATAAATAGTATGCAAATGCTGGACACATTTTGATCGAGCGATTGTTGCTGCGTGGCAACAACGGAGAGCTCATTGACAAAACAACAAGACCGACAAAGCAAAAGCGAGCGAATTGGGAGCGATGGGCGTGCTGTGGAACTTCTTTCTGACGAGCTTACTGCTCACGAACGCCGTCTGCATCCTGCACGAGAAGCGCTTCCTCAAGCCATGTACGTGCCGCTGCTCATGCTGGTAGTATGCTGGTGCTGTGTAGAGAGCGATTGCTATCGTTACGACACGGAGCGAAATGCTGCAGAGAGCGGAACGATCGACATGGAGATTAATGTGGGCAGCTGTGACCGCGAGCACTAACTGGTGCTCTATGAATACGAACGTGTATGCGTATGTGTAGACGGCTGGCACAAGGTGGAGGCGTCTGAGGGCATGACGATCAAGAACCAGGTCGTGGGTTTCCTCATCGCCGTACAGTATCTGCGAGGTGCGATTGCTTTCTGCTGTCCAAACGTTATACTCGTGAAGTTCGAACGATGTGCACAGCAGCAAAATGACTGATGGGTGGGTATGGTGTTTGTTTCGTATACTTTGCTCGTATGAATCTGCAGTGCCGCTGATTTTGGTGAATGCGCTGATGATCTTGCTGGAGCTCATCATGGGGTAGCGAGGACTCGATGCAGCAAGCGACACCGAGAGCGAGCGATAACGACACCATTTCAAGTACAGTTGATATTTAAAAACTCCACCGTTGCGTGTAGTTGAATGCAGACTCTCTTGTCTACATTGACCGTCACAAGATTCGCCAACCTGACCGGTTGTTCAAAGAGCCCAGCGTTGCTCAAGTGTCTGTAAGCCCATGCAGTCAGTCCTACCTCGCCGCTGCTCCCCAGTCAGCCAACTTGTTGCGGAAAGAAAGAGAGGGAAGAAGAGTACCAATCGTATGCATCATGCTGGCCCCACTCTCCTCTTTACGGTCCCCATCAGCCCAGCCAAAGTCTCGGTGGTGCAAACATTTCGCATGAGACCTCATGTGATTGAGGCTTGACGGTGCCGTGCATCCAGGTTAAAGCCACCACTCGCTCTCCGATTGGGCATCGCGTCGTAAGATGAGCGTTGGCAAGTTGTTTCTTCTAGATTGAAAGCCGATGGACGAGCGGGCGAGTGGGCGGCCGCTTCTGGTCGGAGGTCAGGTGAGGAGCTGCTGCTGGACTTGAAGCGCAGAAAAGATCTGGTTTGCGAGTCACAGATTTGTGCTTTTTTCCACGGGTTTGCATTTTCAGCGGGTTTGGACCCGTGTTTCGACTGTTCAAAAGAAATGAGTCGAATTGGATAACCTGGCTTCACGCTCAGTGAAGCTGTCCATCTTCTTTATAGTATCTATGAAGCCTCTTTATATTTCGAAACGGCATATTGAAAAGGGATTCAACAGGAAAAAAGTCATAAAGCGGATCTGCTGTGGCAAAGAGGTTTATCAAAAACCCACGGGTTTGTCCCTCAAAACCCGCGACGCACCTCCCGCCTCGCTCGCTCGCTCTGCTTTGCTTCGCTGTTGTGACCAGGGCGGAAGAAGCCACACAAAAAGCTCCGCACACGAGAGATCCAAAGCAGCTCAGAAGCGGCGTGGCTTCCCTGCCTCCAGCTCCCCCTCCCACGCGCTTCAGACGCCTCTACACACCTCCACGACACGCGCATTCGATTCCCTCGTTCCGCTGCACCTGCTCGTGATCCTCATTGTCCCCAAACGACCGCGAACGGACTGACTACGTTACGACCGATTGAAAACCTATCAGAATCATGTTTGAGAAGAACCTGCAGGACCTCGTGAAGGGCATCCGCTCGGCCAAGGGCGACGTGAACGTGTACATCTCGCAATGCATGCAGGAGATCAAGAATGAACTCAAGAGCACAGACCAGTTCGTGAAAGCGCAGGCGATTCGCAAGCTCACGTACCTGCACATGCTCGGTTACGACATGTGCTGGGCGGCCTTCCACGTCGTCGAGGTCATGAGCTACGAGCGCTTCTCGCACAAACGCATCGGCTACACGGCAGCCTCGCAGAGCTTCACACAGTCCACGGACGTCGTGCTGCTCTGCACGAACCTGCTCAAGAAGGAGTTTGGTAGCATCAACGAGTACGAGGTCGGGCTTGCGATCAACGTGCTCGCGAACATCGTGACTACGGACCTCGCGCGCGATCTACTGGGCGACGTTGTGGCCATGATGAACTCGCCCAAGTCTTATGTGCGCAAGAAGTCGACGCTCGTGCTCTACAAGATGTTCCTGCGCTATCCGCAGGGCCTGCGCCTGACGTTCGACAAGCTCAAGGAGCGCATGGAGGAACCTGACGTCTCGGTCGTGTCTTGCGCCGTGAATGTCATCTGCGAGCTCGCGAACAAGAAGCCGAAGAACTACCTGGGGCTCGCGCCGCAGTTCTTCCGCCTGCTCACGACGTCGTCGAACAACTGGATGCTCATCAAGGTCGTGAAACTGCTCGCGAGCCTCGTGCCTGAAGAACCTCGGCTCGCACGCAAGCTGCTGGACCCGCTCGCGACCGTGATCCAGAACACGCCGGCCAAGTCGCTGCTCTACGAGTGCATCAGCACGGTCACGACGGCGCTGCTGTACACGAAGAAGAGCGACGGGTCACAGCCGCGCAATGTCGCGGCCATCGTGCGGCTCTGCAACGACCACCTGCGCCGGTACATTGAAGATCCGGACCAGAATCTGCGCTACCTGGGGCTCGTGGGCCTGAGTAACCTCATGCAGTCGCACCCGTACGTGATCGCTGAGCACCAGGAGCTCATTGTCGAGTGTCTCGCGGTGGATGATATCACAATTCGCATGCGCTCACTGGAGCTGCTCGCTGGCATGGTGAACCCGGAGAACGCGGCGCAGATCATCCGTGAGCTCATGCGCCAGACGCTCTCGGCTGACGGCGCCTACCGCCACGAGCTCATCGCGCGCATCCTGCACGTCTGCTCGGTCAACAAGTACGAGAACATTCACGACTTTGACTGGTACATCCACGTGCTCGTGCAGCTCGCGCGCGTGCCCGGGATCTCTGGCGCGGCCGTGGAGGCCCAGCAGAACCTATCTGCCAGTGGCAACAGCGTTGCAGCGCCAAAGATCGGCTCGTACGAAATGACGCGCACGCGTTCACACGGTATTGAAGTGGCGCGTCAGCTGCTCGACATCGCTGTGCGCGTCAAGAGCGTGCGCAGCGTTATGGTCGAGAATATGATCGACCTACTAATGGAGAAGGACGCGCTGAGCGGTCCCGGCGCGTCGACACTGAGCGAGGTGTTCTACGCCGCCGCGTGGATCTCGGGCGAGTACGTCATGGAGTACCTCGAAGACGTGGACGACGACGAAGACGACGACGATGACGACGACGACG
This sequence comes from Globisporangium iwayamae, assembly GCA_023336215.1. Classification (NCBI taxonomy): domain Eukaryota; phylum Oomycota; class Peronosporomycetes; order Pythiales; family Pythiaceae; genus Globisporangium; species Globisporangium iwayamae. The sequence goes on along the minus strand of JAADWP010000008.1, from coordinate 65,657 downwards.
ACCGTGTGACCGAAGAGGAGAAGCTCGCGCGTATCGAAGACCTCGTGGACGAGATGCTGCAGCCGCGCACGACATCGCTCCCCGCGCACGTGCAGACTGTGTACATCCAGACTTTGCTCAAGTTCCTCGCGGCCACGGCCGAGAAATCTGACGACGATGCTGTCGAGAAGCTCGCGGAGATCATCGTCGAGCGGCTCCCGGCGTTCGTGCAGAGCGAGCACATTGAAGTGCAGGAGCGCGCGGTCTCACTGCAGCAGATCCTTTTTGCGTTGGACATTGGAATGAGCGCATTGAGCACCGAGGAGCGCGCGTCGCGTGCCTTTGACAGCAACGTGTCGCTGAACCCGTCGACGCGCTTGGACATTCTGAACTCATACTTTGCTGAACGATTGGCTCCGGTAGGGGTCAAGGCGCAGCGCAAGGTGCCACTGCCAGCTGATCTGGACCTGGATGAGCCATTGAGTTCTATTGAGGCATCGTTCCTGGAATCTGGTGGCGATGTCTCGGGCTACGCGAACGAAGACGACCTCGAGGTCTCGTTCGTGCAGCAGGGCTACAATAACAGCAGCAGCAACAGCGGCTATACGGTCTTTGACGACTATCCGCCGCAAATGCAGCACCACCAGAACGCGTCGTCTAAGAAGAAAAGCAGCCGTCACCGCAAGGGGTCGTACGAGAACCACCGCTCAGGCAGCGAGTCGTCGGCATCCGAGTCGGAGGACAACAAGGAGGAGCTCGAGCGCCAGTACGCACTCGAGAAGGAGCGCTTGCGGAAGGACCCGTTCTATCTCTCAGGCAACGGCAACAACGCGAATGGACCGATCGACCACAGCGTACGTCTTCTTGATTGCTTGTTTGTGGTTGTCTCGGAGCCCTTTTTTCTATCAAGATTGTTGAAATGCTGACGACATTGTTGTTGGGTATTGTATGGAAACAGGGCTTTGCGGGCATCATGGACGCGTTGGACACGAAGAAGCCGAAGAAGAAGAAGGGCGAGAAGGTGCGGATATGACTAGCTTTTTTGATGATGACTGGTGGATATCTGTTGAAGTTGGGAAGCTCGTTCTCACGTACTTACGCTTTTATGTTGATATACTGAATGGTAACAGCGATCGAAGAAGTCGCGCGCGATTTTGGAAGACGAGCTCATGCCGGACGGCGCGCGCTCGAGTGACGAAGACCGCCGCCGCGCCAAGAAGAAGCAGTTGTCCTTGTTCGACGAGGTACGGAAGGACCATAAAAGTTGTCGGCGTTATGAGAAATTGGTGGTCCGTTGCCTAACATTGTTGCTTGTGTACTTTGAACTTCTCTTGTGAAGGATTACGATCTGTCGGCGATTGACCTGAGCGTGCCGCTCGGCGAGAACGAGAGAATCCCGGACCAGCACCTGTATCACCGCCAGACAAAGGAGGACGAGGCCGCCGAGAAGAAGAGCAAGTCTAAGAAGTCCAAGAAGTCGTCGTCGAAGGAGGATCGCAAGTCGTCGAAATCTTCCAAGTCCAAGCACCACCGCCACCACGAAGATGAGGACGAGGAGGACGACGTGAAGGATGACAGGAAGAAGAAGAAGTCGTATTCTCGCTCGAAGGAGTCGAGGGAGAATATTTATGACAATGCGAGCTCTGAGGACGACGACCGCCACCGCCACCACTCGAAGAAGAAAAGCAGTCATAAGAGCTCCTCGTCTTCGAAGCGTACTGTTGAGGCCGGCGGTGCTGGCAGCAGCTCCAAGGCGGACAAGCCGTCGCGACCGAAGAAGGAGAAGTCGCGCAGCAGCAAGGAGAGAAACACGAAGAAGCAGGAGCCGGACGACGAACCGCTGCTGCTCTTTTAGACGGATACATCATCATACATACATGTGCGTGGGTAGGTTGTGTTGCAAACAAACAAGAGAGCGACCAAGGAGAAGCAAATGAAAAGGAGACCAAGGAGAAGCGAGGAATGATGAAGACTACGATTTCGATACACGACGAGGATACCGCCAGGCTCGAGCATCTGACGTCTTGGTTGACACAAAAAATGTCAGTGTGTGTGTGTGTGCTTATTGCAAGGAGCACTCAACGTTACGACGGGATTTATCGAGAATGTCACCCTGGAGAATATTAATTAGACTGAGATGCTTGTACAAGCACACATACTGCGTCGCTTGTCCTCTCAACTTGCTCGCTCTTGAAGTCTATCGATGTGTCGTCGTCATTGGTGGTGACTTTTGCGTCACGCTCTGAGCTGCTGTGGTCTTCTGCATCCCTCCCTCCCGTCTGCCTCTCTCTCTATCAAATGGAACAGTGCAAACGAGCGAGCAAAGCTACTTCTTGGACTTGGCCTTCTTGGACGCCTTCGTCCTCTCTCGCTCACCGTCGTCGCCCTCTTTGCTCTTCTTGCTCTTCTTGCTGCTCTTGCTCGTCTCTACTGGCTCAGCATCCTCTACTGGCGCTTCTCGCTTGCTACTCTTAGCGACAGCAGCAGGGCTGCTTGTTCGGTCCTCCACAAGCGAAAACACGCGCGAGAAGGGCTTGGCGAGCGAAAATTTCTTGCGGTCGCTGGACAACGGGAACGCATTCACGAGTTGCTGCGTGAGCAGCGCGTCTTCGTGTTGCAGCTGGAACTTTTTACCGTCGCGCGTGACACTCGCAACTGCTTCGCCCAGCTCGCCGCTCTTGCCGACTTTGAATGACACGTTCGCCAGTGCAGACGCGTCCAGCTGTGCAGTCAACCCACACACTCATCATCAGTACTGATCGCAATGAGAGCGCTATACATACAATGCATCATGCGCATAGTGATCAGAAGTTAGACAACGTACGTGCTTTGGCAGCTTGAAGAACCAGAGCTCCTTGTCCTCCGAGAGCACGGCCTCGCGCGTGATTGCCGAGCTGCCTTTCACGGGCTCAAAGCCCGACGGGATCTCAAACTCCCTGTTTCACACAATACATACACACACACAGGCACGAAAGCTACGTTAGAGCTGTCACACTCGCGAAAGCCAAGCTGCGGCCAACGCAACGTACTCGTCCGAGTCCTCATCGTCCGACTGCTCTTCCTGCTCCGATGTCACCGTGCGCTCCTCCTCCTCGCTGGAGGACGACGCAGGGGACTCCTCCACCTTGGACTTGCTCAGGTTCAGTCGCTTCGCTGGTGCCATTCTGCTAGTGTTGATCTGTTGGTAGGCGCTTGTGTTCAATTGGTTGCTCCACTCCGCTTGCGCTCCTCGGTCAGCGCGGCGACTCTTCCTTTACAAGTGTGATGGTGCATGGCGCTTGCAAATGGTGGAGCACCATTGATACCGCTCCGAATTTCGGCCAATCAGATAGCAGATCAAACCAGCTGGCACATTTCTGATAAATGTTATTTGACGAAATCAGATGCGTTAGGAACCTGTATCGCTTCCAGATTGAGTGAGCATCATGGCGCCACGGCCACGCCACGTGCCACACCATGCCCGAAGAGCGTCCATGGCGACAGGCGGGCAGCGAGATTCTTCGGTCACGCCGCATCGCCTCGCTGCATTCATTGACGATGGTTCATTGAGCGACGGAAGATAATGACAGTATGAGAGAGATGTGCTTCCAAAATACTCCATCGTACATTTGACTGTTTATCGCGTTACTGGTACATTTTCTTCTTCTGCTTCTCCCATTTCGCTGACGGGGTGGCGCGCTGCTTATTTACAATCGAGTCTTGACCTTGCTCTCTGCACTGTTTAAAATATTGTGTTCCCTACTGTGTGTGTCGCTATTGTTTTCTTGGTGTAAGTGTGTGTCGTCCGATCGCCGTCATCTCGGGGAAAAATTGTCTTGCTCGGCTTGTTTTCTTCTTTCTTCCAACCGTCGTCGCGCACAGCGAACTCGACCGCCGTCACGCCAACCTGGAGATAAACTCGCTGGGTCTTGGACAGCGCTTCAAAGTTCGTGGTGTCGGTGGGTGCTACAGCTGCTGGAGGTGGTGTTGTCGTTGCTGTTTTCTCTTTCTCAGATGGAGTATCCGTGTGTGTCGGGATGATGTTTTTCGTGTGCAGGATCGAGTCAAATCCGTTGTACCGTTGCGTCGCCTCTCTCTCTCTCTCTCTCTCTCAGTCTTCTCTGGTTTCTCGCGCAAAAATGGACTCAACACGAGCAGTTTACTTGACCGAGCGTGGCTGCTGGATCGGGGCGAACATGTTCTTCTTCCCCTGGTACCCCATTTTCTTCTTCGGCAGACGCGTGGTGCTGTGCTTCGAGTAGTCGTTGTACTTGATCGTGGTCGTCGTCGGCTTCTTCATCAGGTTCTGAAGTTCTTCATCGACGTCCGACGGTGAGCGCAGTTCACGCGACTTCTGGTGCTCCTGGTACAGCTCCTGGTGGGTCTCCATGAGGTCCAAGTCGGCGAGCATCGAGTTGATTTCATCGATCTGTTCCAATTCGAGCAGTTCCTCGGGCGAGAGCGGGTGGAACTTGGCGTCGAAGAGCTCCTCGTCCGGGATCTCCTGCATCGAGAAGAACGAGTCGGCGATCACAAAGCCGCTGCTGCCGGGCGAGTGTGGGTGCTCGTTGTAGTACTCGTCCGTGACCTCCGGGTACCAGCTGAACGATGGGTAGAACGGCGGTGCGTTCACGTCAAGCGTGGATTTGAACGTAGAGGTCGGCAGTGCGGGCGGCGGAGAGGCGACCATCGTGGCTGGCGGCTTGGAGTTTCTTCTTCTTCTTCTTGGGCAGCGCGCGGCAAATTCGAGTGTGGCTGGCCTGACTGTGCAGGAGAATGAAGCAACGAAATGCGGCGGCAACAACAAACAAAACACGCGCACAGTTGAGTAGAAACAAGTGACGTCGCCTCCCCCTTTCTCCCGCCATCCTTCTTGCTCTCTGCATTTAACTTTCCAGGACGCTGATTGGCGGAGCCGTGAGGACGCAGCTGGGTTCTATCTATTACTAAATTAAACGTCACAACTGCCTCAGCAACACAAAGCAGCATAGCTGTACCTATATATTACTAAAATAGACACCACATTGCAATCTTTTGACAAGCGAATTGTATGCGAGAGTTAACGAAGTAGCCTGTCAAAAGATTGCGCGGCATCATACGTGGCTCTGATTGGCTATAATATAGAATATATTGCGACATGGGTTTCCTTTCGTGCAGAGAACAGTCAGAAACAGATATTTTTGTCGAAACAGTGAGTGTTTCAAAGAGCCTCGCATAATGCGTGAATGGTGGTTGGAAGGAATACGCCATCCACATTCCTCGACTCAATGTATCTTTATACAAAATAAATCGCTGCATGCTGAATAATAAGACAACTAACAATGCAAATGCAAAATCGAGCAACCTGGTGGTGAGAATGGAAACACACTTTCTGGTCGAGCGAGCAACTTCAACCGCGGTTGTCAGACCCGAGCAATCGCCACAGCCATGAGAGTGCTAGCAGGATGGATCCATTGATGTCTGCCATCTAATAAAGCACCACTTTCCACCGGGCGGGTGCGCCGTGCTCAAGTGCATCGAGTCAGAGCGCAACGCAGCGCGCATGATACACTCTTTCGATAAAAATTGTGGACGCTTTTTTGGATCGACACGATCTTTTTTTGTGGTGTGGGCACTGCTGGTAAACCGTTAGTAAAAGTTTATATGGCGCTTACTATGTTACGTTTAATTCTCGCGGATGCCATACAGATGCAAGTGAATGGCGCACGAGAATTTGAACGCGTCAAGCACGCATTCTTTTGGTGATGGCCCAAACGAGCAAGCGAAGCGCATACAAACGGAGATCCCTCCCTCCTCGCACAAACCAATGTTGATGGCGCGCGTTTTTCAGTTTTGTGTGCGTGCTGATCCAAAGCTGTCCAGATTCATCTAAAGGCTAAAGGCTCCGCGAGTCAAGAGTCAGCAAAAAGATCCAGTGCGTGCTTGGCTGGAATGGCTTCACTGTCTTCCTCCACATTTATGAGGTGGGCCGTCTGTCACTGCTTGGCCTCTTCATTGGCGCGCCTTTGCAGATGCTTCGTCAGGGGCTCTGACTGACTAACTGACTGAACTGCCTATGTGTCGAGGAGTGGAGAGCTCGCAGCTTCAACGTGTCAGGTGGTTTAAGCCTGCGACTGACAGCACAGCGCCCACTGGCTGTACGCATGCGTGTACAATAGTGATATGCCAGCTGTCTGAGGCGCTAGCTTGCACAGTATCTTGTATGGCCGCTTGTTGCTTCAATAACCGAGAAAAGCTGAGCTTTTCAATTGTTCACACCTTTTGGCGGAGCTCGTTCCTCCATTCTTCCATTTCATCTTTTCGTCCATCTAAATTTCAGCTTACATCCGCTTTTTCAAAAAAACTTATTTGTACCCCTCCCCTCTGGGGTACAAATGCTCATTTCATTTTGTCCTCGTCAGAGAGCTAAGCACCACCAAGATCTCCAACACCACGAACAAGTAACAAGACAAGATGGTGCGCGTGGCGGTGGTCGGATGCGCGCACGGGATGCTGGACGACATCTTCACGACCGTGCGTTTCATCAATGAGATGGACACGGCCAACCCGGTGGAACTGCTACTCTGCTGCGGCGACTTTGAGTGCATGCGCAACACAAAGGACCTGCAGAACCTCGCGTGCCCGCCAAAGTACCGCGCGATGCACTCGTTCCACCAGTATTACAAGGGCGAGAAGGTCGCGCCCGTGCTCACCATCTTCATCGGTGGCAATCACGAGGCGTCCAATTACCTTTCGGAGCTGCACTACGGCGGCTGGGTCGCGCCCAACATCTTTTATCTTGGCGCCGCTGGTGTCGTGAACGTCGCAGGATTGCGCATCGGCGGGCTCTCGGGCATCTACAAGCAGCAGGACTACACGTCCGGACGGTTCGAGAAGGAGCCGTTCGACAACAGCACCATGCGCAGCGTGTACCACGTGCGCGAGCTCGAAGTGTTCCAGCTCTCGCACCTGCAGATGCAAGACCGGAAGAAAGTGAACGTCTTTCTCTCGCATGACTGGCCACGGGGCGTCGAGCAGTACGGCGACGTGCGCACGCTCATCCGGCGCAAGCCGTTCTTCCAGCAGGAAATTCAGTCTAACTCACTGGGAAGCCCCGCGGGCGAGTTTCTGTTGTTCCAGCTCAAGCCGCAACATTGGTTCGCCGCGCACTTGCACGTCAAGTTTGCTGCCTTGGTGCGTCACACCCCAGCGCCATCAGTACTAACTGAAGGAGCCAAAGTAGTTGGTGAAGAGGCTACAAGTGGCGAAGCAAATGCTGACCAGCTAGAGACGGCTGAGGCGAGCCAGCAAGCTGAGCAAGAGGTCACGAAGTTCCTGGCGCTGGACAAGTGCCTCCCGCGGAGAGAATTCCTGCAGGTAGTGGAGATCCCAGTTGCTCCGTCATCGATAGCCACCACCGCAACTGATACAACCACTGTTGTTGAGAACAGAGAAGGTGCTACTGCTGCGCCAACGAGAGAGCCACTGAAGGTCCTGTACGACTTTGAGTGGCTTGCTGTGCTGCGCGCAACCCACCACTTGGCGTCCGCAACCAGATACGCACCGCGTGTTCCGCAAGAGGAACTGCACATCGAAGCCAGTGACATCGAGTGGGTACGCACGCGCCATCGCGAGTTCGTGGCCGAAAAGGGACTGGACGACAAAATCGATGGCGAGTGGCTCTCGGATTTCGTCAAGACCGCTCCAGCGTTGGGTGAGGAGCATGCGTGGGGCGGCCGCTCGTTCAGTGGGAACCCGCAGACAGACCTACTGCTCGAGCTCTTGAAGCTACCGCATGTGGTGACTTCACCGTACGCTGGTGGTGCTAGAGATGGAGGTGTTAGTGCTGGTGTCGTGGAAGACCCCAACGAAATCGATCTGGACGACGATCTGGAAGAGGACGCAGAAGAAGAAGCTGAGAGTGCTGTTGTGGCTGCGGAAGCCCAGCAGGCAGTAGAGGTTCAAGCAGAAGACCCAAACGAGCTGGACATCGATCTGTAGATGGGCTAAATGATACGGTAGAGTTTGTCATGGATGACACAACTGGTGTTCCGGCTTCTCTACCTGTACACATACGTCTTCTTGCCTGTATTTGCGCCATGCTCCAGCTTTGCTGCTAGCACGACGCGTCGCTCTTTATTCGCCTTTGCAATCGTTCTAACAGGCTTATTCATCGGACGACTCGCGTAGAGGAACTCGAAAATGCGCGAGTGTCCACGCTCGTCGCGCTGAAGGAGCGTGTTCACGTTGCAGCCTTCATTCCGGTGCGCATGAAGGAGCATTACAATGTCCAGGTGGTCGTTGATCGCCGCGTGGTGTATCGCGTCCCTGTGAACTGGAAATGCTGCTCGTGTGCGTGGAAATACTTGATAGCCTCCAGGAATCCGTTGCCCGCAGTTTAGTTCACGATGTTTGCACTCGACGCACGCGAGAGACATGTTGGGTCCAGCTCGTACAGGTACTTGACGTACTTGAGCCGTCCAAGCTCGACCCCAAGCTTCAATGTAGGCTCGATACTGGAGTCCAAGCCGCGATGTTCACATAAAAGCTGCAGCATCTCGAATCGTAGGTTTCTTACTACTGCAGCCTTCGTACTGGTGCTTACAGAGAAGCTGCACGACCTCAAGGTGCCGATTCACCACGGCACCGTCCATCGCGGCGCTCGTACAGCGTTCGCATCGGTTCTCATGGAGGAACTGGACGACCCCGAGGTGGCCATTTGTCGCAGCAAGATCGAACGCACTGGGTCCGCTGTCATGGCCCATGCAGACCACTCGGTTCTCAAAGAGAAACCTGACGACACCCAGGTGGCCGTTGGTAGCCGCTGCTTCTATGTGGCCACCCACGCAGCAGAATGGCTCGTCGAAGGTCTCGTAGACGAAGCGAAACAGCTTGACATGACCAGCACTCGCAGCTCCGAGCAGGATATCCCCAGAGATGGCGCATTTGTGGCGAACCATCCACTTGATGATCTCCAGGTTGACTTGTAAGCCCATTAGCTTGTCTTCTTCATAGTTGGTGGGATTGTTGTAAATCTTGAACGGGAAGCTGGCGCCCAGACAATCGAGCAGCTTCAAGTCTTTCGTGCGTGTCAATGCGAAGCCTGGGAGTTCGTAGAGCAGCTTCTGGAGTCGTTGACTGAGCTTTGGGATATGTAAAAGCATGCGGAGCGCCTCGAGCATCTGCATGTCACCTGAGATGATCGTATTCTGCCACAACTGGACGTCTTGAGGCGCGTTGGTGTCGTATTTGTACGCTTTGTCGGTACAGACGAGACTCAGCCTCACCCAGTTGATGGCGTACGAGATGCCGGAGGATCACCACGTAGAGACTGCGATTCTCAAGCACGCAGAGCGCTGCGTGGTCGACTGTCATGTTGAACGAGTTCAGGTGCCCTTCTCCTGTAGCTGTTGCTGCTGTGGATACTTTGGCTGTAGCGAGGGCAGTGGGGCGAAGCTGTGAATAGCAAAGACTGATAGGATGAGGAGCCACTGGCTGCTGTCCCAAACCGAAATGGATTGACCTTTTTTGTCATAAATTAGGAAGTCCCTTGAAAGTGTATAAACCGTGAGTGATGGTCTGGTTGGAGAAATGTCCACTATTTTGATGGATAATCCGTATACCCTATATTGTTCAAGTCTAGGGCAATCGCAGTGCTCCGAATAAAGGACGCCGCCTTTGACATGCATTTTAGGGTCTCAAAGAGAGAAAATGAAGAGCTGGGTGCGCGGAGCGGCGCAGCGCGTGCGCCAGCCTGGGCTCGGCCTCCCGCCACTCGACTACGCCGTCAACGTCGCCAGACTGTACGCCTCTATTCTCTTATGCTGCTGCTTCGTTCTCTCTCACTGCTACTGTTATGGTGTCGTGACTAATCCGCCTTTCTCTCTGGTGTGCCAACAACAACTGCAGAGACCCTGCGCTGCAGCGCGCGTTCGTGCAGTTGGACTGCGATGAAGAGACGCAAGTGTTCCTGGAGGTATCACACGCGCTCGCATTCGATTATTGCGCGGTGCCATTTGCTGCTATCGCTTTGCTGGCCATTGACTGTGTGTGTTTCACACTCGTGCATTTGTTTGTTGTTGTTACACAGAGTTGCACTGGCGGAGGAATCTTCGAGTCCATCGCGTCGACAGTGCTGGGGGCGTTCTACTCGCTCACGGACGTCAACGGCATGCTCGGACGTATGTAGTGCTTTCACCTTTTCCGTGCAAAAGGCTGTTCACTAGTGCATCATTAGCATGTCCGGACACTAACGTTGCTCTTCAAACTCACGCAGGCGGGCAAATGTTTGTGCTCTCTCGCGCGCAGATCAAGCAGCTGCTGCACCGTGAGCAACGCATCGGCGACTCGCTGCTTGACATTGGTGCGGGTGACGGCAACGTGACCGAGTCCATCGCGTCGCTCGTTGACAAGGTCACGTCCACCGAGGTCTCGGGGCCGATGGTCAAGAGCCTCAACCAACGCGGCTTCAACTGCGTGCAGACGGCGGACCTCGACCACGAGTTTGTCCTGGGGCGCCAGCCGTACAACGTGATCAGGTGAGCTGTCAAGCTGACGTGGTGGTGACTATGGGATTGACACGTTGAGTACTAACGGTATAATTGTGCCTATGTAGTTTAATGAACGTGCTTGACCGCGCCGACAAGCCCTGGACCATGCTCAAGCAGATCCGCAGTATGCTCCACCCAGAAAATGTACGCCAAGTGCCTGCATTGCTTAGTAGTGGAGCTGCTGTTGCAGCTGTGATCTAGAATTTGCTAATGCTATTATAATACTCTATCGTATCGTAAACAGGGGCTCTTCCTGTTGGCGGTGGTGCTCCCGTTTTCGGCGTTTGTCGAGAGCGGCACGCAGCGCCTGGCTCCGACCGAGAAGCTCAAGATGCGCGGTGGCCTTTGCCAGGAAGGCGCGTCGTTCGAGGCCGCCGCCTCCGTGCTGCTCAAGAACGTGCTGCAACCCGCGGGCTTCAAGCTCGTACAGTTCAGTCGTGTGCCGTATTTATGCCGAGGCGATCTACGACAGCCGTACTACGTGCTCTCGGACGCAATCTTCGTGCTGCAGGTGGACAACGACGTGACGCCAGTTGAGGACGTGGAATAGCTGCATGAAAGCAAGGATAGAGAGCCAGCACATCAGGAATTGGAGTTATTTCCCCTTTCATCTTATCCCTTAGTGCTGTAGCAATGCAGCACTCTAGTTGCAGTGAGCTCACGAACGTCAGTGGCTGCGGCATGCGCGCAATCAGCCCAGCGAGAGTAAATTGTGAGCACGACGGAAAAGATTAGACTTAGCTTTCTGAGTTCATCGTCACTGTTCGAGTAGCTCAATGGCTGCTTGACGCGTCTTTGCCTCACATGATCCTCAGCTGTTGCTGTTGCGTGGCAAGTCGCAGCACACTCGAGTAAACTCGATGGTGTACATACCACCTCTGAGGGAAACTGAGGGCAGACACGAGATAAAGAAAGAGCGGTCAGTCCAGTCCGCATTCATTATTCGACCATCCGTCTTGCTTTCGCTGCTGAAATGCGCACTGGGCAACTATTGTGACCACGACCTGAAGCTCTTGTGCATGTGTAGCAGGACAGCGAAAGTTGAAGTATCCTCGGTGGTGTGGCGACGGTTTCTTCACACACTTTGTTTGTCAATCAGGCACTTGGACTGACGCCAGTCACAGCTTCACCAACTGTTCTTCACAGAGTCTCACTTCGCTGCACACCAGCAGCTCAGCCTCAGCAGCGAGTCAGCGAAGAGCTCTGGAAGACGGTAGTACATAGCAACGACTGGGGAAGATTAAACGACAGGCTAACTCCGAAGTACCCGATATTGGCTGGCGACTATCCACATAGACGAGTATGAAATGGCGATCCAATAGCATGGTTTGTCAATCTGTGTTCCATGCGGAGCTCGTGGCCGATTCGCTCCTGCTGCATTTTTTAGAGCGGTTTCCTACACCTCGCTCCTGGTTGGTTATTTGTGGGAGCCGCTCACACACACAACCCTACAAAGCGGCTTTCTTGGATTATAGTTTTCAGTTTGGTCTTAAATTACTTGCAAAGAGCTGTATTAGAATCAAAGGATGTCTTAGAAAGTGACATGTCGAATTTGGCTGCGCTGTCTCAGTTCGCAGAGTCTTCAGTTATGTGGTCAACACAAATCAAGGTTCTAGAATTTTACACTTATTCCACGCTGTAATGTCCAATCTGTCTCAATCACTTCCGCACGAGGTTTTTTTCGCTATAAATAACTTGCATTCTCTTCCGCTTTCTTTCTCGCCGTTGCCATTCTGCTTTTTGCTGACTATCGCACGCAACCCGCCCGCCCGCCCCAGCAAAGCAGCGAAAAGCCTTCAAGCCGCTAAGTCTCCAACAAAGCGAAGCGTATCCATCTGTCGCAGCACGTGCGGAAGAGAGCAAGAACCGCAGCCACAGTCACTCGTATACCACACGCAGCCCCCCTCTCGGCCTCCACAGTCGTGGAAACAAACACACTCCAACGAGCCCACCTACCGGACCGTCACCTCCTTGTCAATCACTGTGTGCCGCCTGCTGCCTTATACTGTACATACCCTATCTCGGTATCCATTTCACTCGTCTGAATATCTGCAACGATGACACTCGCGGTTGAATCAGTCTCGCCTGCATCGATTGTGGTCAGCGTGTCGCTCCCGGAGATCGTCGAGAGCGGCAAGATGCTTCTGTCGTCGGCCGCTGAACTAAAGAAGTCCCAGTTAGAGGAACCTCAGGATGCCGACACCAACGAGCATGGTGAGAACGTGACGATTGAAGAAGGCGACAAGGAGAATGTGGAGAGTGCCGTGGAGGAGGTAAACCAAGCGCTGGCCCAAGAGCAAGTTAAAGAAGCGGCTATGACCAAAAGCAAGAAACACGTGCGGTTCGACACGGCCGACGTTCTCGAGTTCGAGCCGTCGGCATGGACTGCGACTGTGTCGTCGGATGGTATTCCGGTGCGTCCCCCCTGTGTCATGATCTGATGCTGAAATAACTGCAACTGACATGTGTGCTTGTGTTGTTTCCATTTAGATCGGCATGTCTGGCACGCTGCGTCGCCGCACGCGTCAGCGTTTGGACTCGTACGAGAGCGAACGGTGTCTGTGGTGAGTCTTGTAATGATGTCGCCACACTTGAGCCTGCAGCTTTCTCACTCCGTGTCTTTCTGTATGTGAATCATTTAGTCGCGTACAACGAGAGGAGTACATGGAACATGGCTACCTCGAGCCCGACGAGCGGTTAGACATTCTCGAGAGCGCGGGCCACTCGATCTCGGTCATTAGCCACGTCGAGAAGGAGACAATCCGCATCAACCGCGAGCGGTGGGAGTCGAACGAGTACGACCTCATGTATCAATGGGGCCTCGGCGAGGTGCCCGTGATGGAGATGAGCGACGACGAGGATGAGGACATGCTCTTCCTTGCGCAGCGGGATAGCGCTGAGGAGGACTGCGGCATGATGATGCAGGTCGACGACAGCTGCAGTGATAGTAACAACCAGGACGAGAGCTTCTACTACAGCTCGCGCAACGTGCTTGTGGACGCGGAGGTGCGGTTCGCGATGGAGGAGATGGACGCGTACGACACGCGCCGTTACGAGGAGGTGTGTTGAATGTGCAGTGCTTGTGTGCGTGGATGGATGTGTATTTGTGTAGCATACGATCCTGATAGAGCGATAGAGCTGCTAGAGATAGAGAGTGCGAGATGAATACGGCGGAGGAACCATGAGCAAGTGTAAATGAGTTTGATTTCTCACATCTGTGTTTTGTGTTGTTTGATTGTAGTTGGCGGCGGACTACTCTTCGGTGGACTGCATCCTCGGCGACGACGACGGCAATTCAGACGAGAACAACGAGCTCCCGTACGCGAAAGACTCGTTCGAGTCGCCCATCAGCTTCGCGCTCTCGGAGATGTCGTCGTCGCCCACGGACGTGTCAGCGACGTCCGAGTGTATGATCGTCTCGTGCTCAACGCGCAGTAGCAAGATTGCGAGCTCGACAGGAAGCGGTGTCGTGATGGCTCCTAGCATTTGTGACTCCAAGATGCGTCTCTTTTGACGAAACGAAAGTGCCCAGCGGTCTTCGGAATGCGAATGAAGCCTTCCCCTCAAGTCCAGTCCCATAGTTTAAGCAACAGATCCCCCAACGACCCGTACAATATGTCGCCCCTGAATTTCGCGATCCAAGTGTTAATTAATCTGCCTGCCTGTCGCCGTCCGATGCTTCCTCGTCGTGTTCCAAGCAAGAGAGATCTGACCAAGTATCGGCACCGCCAAGTTGCACCCCGAGCAAGAGAAGAAGGATTTCTCGCGGTACAATAAATAAAATGATTTTTCGCTTCTTTTCCCAAAATTTAGATATCAGCAATGCAGTTCTCCAATGTTCGTTCGATTTAGTTTGGGGTCTTGAATGTGAACAAAGTACATTTTTGTGCGACCGAAAATTCACCGTTTTTCGGTTGTCGTTCGGTGGCACTTTTCGCGATCAAAAAGCGACTTGTCAGTGAAAGCCGAAGGCAACATGGCTCGGAAGGCGCCACTTTCCCGGACTGCGCTCAGTGCTCAATCAGCTACAACAGAGAGCGCAGACCACCACACACATGCACATGCAGCACCGCTATTGATCCTCCCACCAACAGTCGTGCGTCCGCGCTCCATGTCATCCATGTCGGCGTCCTCGGCGATGAGCTCCGCGCCGCCCGCGCTCTCGTTCAAGGAGCTGCAGCGGCTCAACGCCATGCAGATGGAATTCTTCGGCTTCGCCGGCTGGCTCGCATCCACGCTGCTCTACGGTACGCCGCGCGTGCATGTGCTTATTGGCTCGGTATGTGTGTATATACCGCTACACTCCCCCTCTAAAGGTGTATGTGTCGTTATGCTGACTACGTTCTTGTGCTTTCTGGGTGTGGTTAACGTAGTGCTGTTTCTCGTGTGGGCGTACCTGCCGGACGCGACACTGAAGGCATACGGTTTCTCGTACCTGCCGTCCAAGCACTGGGCGCTCGCGATGCCCTCGATGCTCGTGATGACGTACATCTTCTCGATCGTGCTCTACAAGGCACTCAACCTGCTCTCGACACCGCCTTTAGACTCGTACGCGACCGTGCTCGATGCGCATTCGGTCTACCTCAGCAGCAGCAATAGCGAAAGCAGCGCCTTTGACGACCTAGACGCCCATGCAGATGCCGCGACGCCGCCCATCTGCGATATCCCCATCTTTCAGGTGAATGCCCACATGCTCGACAGCTAAAGCTAATACTAACGATAATGAGCACCAAACCACACAGAAGACAAACGAGAAGGTATCTACATTATGTTGTTTGTGATGGTGACTGGCTGGCTGGCTATTGCTTGTTTTTTGCTGTTTATATCTTCTGGCTGACTGGGGTTGGCTGGTATTACCACCAGACGTCTTGCATAGCTTACAAGCCCATGGCGTAGCGCATGATCTGGTTCTTGAGTGGCTCAACGGCGTTGAGCGTGCCCATGCCGACGTTGCGCGCGACACCCACGGCGTCTGGGGTCGGGCCGAAGAGGCGCTTGAAGCCGTCCATGGCGAGCGCCATGCTGATGTTCGCGCGCTTACGGTCGTCCTCGTACTGCGCCAAAAAGTACTCGCTCGAGAGGTTCTCGCCGCTCTTGACGCCGTCCGCGAGCAGGTCGCTGAGCGACTGCACGTCCGCCAAGCCCAGGTTCAGGCCCTGGCCGGCGAGCGGGTGGATCGTGTGCGCCGAGTCGCCGATGAGCGCCACGCCCGACTTAACGTACGACGTCGCGTGCTTCATCTTGAGCGGGAACGACACACGCTGGCCCACGACCTCCGTTGGGCGTGGTGGCGCCATGAACGGGTCCGTAAGCGCCGCAGCGGCCATGACTGTGTTCACGGCGTGGCTCACGCCCTTGACAAGGTCCGTGAGCACCGGGAGACCTGGGAACTCCGGTGGCACTGGGGTACTCGACGGCGCCGAGAGCGCCTCGTTCAGACGCGCGACAAATTCTTCCGGGGACAGCCCCTTCAGCTCCTTGGCCTGGTCGGCCGTGGTGGACCACACGATCGAGCTGTAGCCGTCACGCATGGGTAGCAGCGCAATCGGGCCAGTCGGGAAGAAACGCTGCCACGCAGTGTGGTTGGGCACGTCCGTCTTAACGGTCGCGACCACCGCCTGCTGGTCGTACTCCCAGCCCCACGTGCCCAGCGCCGAGAGCGTGCGCACGATCGAGTTGCCGCCGTCGGCCGCGACCACGAGGTTCGCCTTGATGCGCGTGCCGTCCGCGAGGCCGATCTCCGAGAGCGCCGACACGGAGCTCGGGCGCTTGAAGTGCTTCAGGTGCGCCGAGCAGTAGAGCTTGAGTGGCTCCGAGTCGGACGTGCTCGCCGCGAGCTCGTTCATGCGGTCGTGCAGCGCACGCACAAGCACCTTGTGCTCCACGACGTGACCCAGCGCCTGCTTGCCGGCCTTCGCGGCGTCGAAGCGAATGAAGCCGTCACCCATGGCGTCCCACACCTGCATGTCCTTGAACGTCGCCTTCTGGCTCGCGTCGATCTTTTCCCAGACCTTGGCGCTCTCGAAGAGCTGCTGCGACGCAGGCGTGATCGTAAACACACGGAGGTCCGGCGAATTCTCCTCGACGGTGCCCACCGGCGCGGGCGCATCAGCAGACTCAATCACGGCCACGCGCTTACCCTTGAACACTGGGTTGGACTTGAGCTGACACGCGAGCGCAGAGCCAACGATGCCGCCGCCGACCACGAGCACGTCGTAGTGGGCCACGTCGGACTGCGCGCTGGCGGCAGCGGCGGCATCAGTGGAGGCGAAGCGCACGGCAGCGACGCTGCGCTGGGATGCGAGCAGGGAGCGCTGGGCGCGGATGGCGGCAGAGCGGAGCACCATAGCGACGACGGGGAGGAGCGTTAGGAGGGGAGCTACTGGTGTCGAATGGACGGGCTCTGCGTTTCTATCGATCGATCGATCGGCTGTGCCAACGTTGACTCGCAGCAATCCACACAAACGGGCTGTCCGTATAAGTACGAATCGGCTCTGTGACTCTGGTGGATCCCTTTAAAATACGATTTGTTGATTGTGTGCTGGGCCACGAGCCGAGCTGAGTTTACTTGGTTTTCGAGCCGAGCCAAGCCCTTTTTCCCGAAGAAAATGGCTTCACTTTCGATGGCTCGCGCTGAAACGTGTGGTCATGAGAGCTGCTCGTCTTGGGGTGGATGCACCGTAGATTGCTAGCTTCGTCAGCCAGGCAGGTAGCTCATTTGATAATAAGTCATCATGTCATAAGTTTAGTATGCATCCTTTAGCCAGCCTGCTTGTACTTCACTGACGCCTGGAAATGCAGCAGCGACTTCTGCAGCACATCCGCCTGAAGGTGGTTACCCAGCTGAAGGTACCACGCCTTCGCTTTCTTCTGCAGAGCCTGGAGCTCCTGCATGCCGCCCTCACGTGATAAATACGAGTCCACAATACGCGGCAGGTCCCGCCGCCAGTCGCGCACGAAGAGCACGGGCGCCTTGAGATCGCGCAGCACGCCATGGATGTCCTCCGGGACGCACTTCCAACTAGATGGGTACGACGGATGGTAGAACGTGCCCGGCAGCGACTGCTGTGGGAACTCCTCAACGATCGGGATGGACCCCGCGGCGAGCGCTTCCCAAATCCGGTACTGCTCCGGGTTCTTCCCGTGCGGACACAGAGTGAAGATCGACTGCTTGAGGTTCTCAATGTACGTGTTGGGCGCCGACGAGAGCATCCAGCGCAGGTTCGAGCCGGCGAAGTCATCCACGTGCTGCAGTCCCTTGAACATGAGGTCGTTGTGCTCGACGATGCACTCATAGCCGCCGTCTTTGCAGACCTGGAGAGCCGACATCATGGCTTGGATACGCGTGGGCTTCTCAACCGTCCAGCTCACCATGAGGTTGAGCAGGAACTTGCGCGCCGCGACTGGTGGGATGAACGTCTTGTGGGCATTTGTGGGGAATCCATGTTCGAAGCTCGGGCCAAGCGGGAGAACGGCAAAGCGCTTACCATCCACCAGCGAGCAGTCGCCGTAGGGTATGAGACCGAAATTGAGCTGCTTGGCGGCAATGTACTTTTGCGCATCCACGTTGTTGCAATCTTCCTTCGAGAGCGCCATGAAGCCCACGCTCGCGTCCTTGGTGAGCACGCCTGAATTGATGAGGTGGAGCACGTTCGGCATCCACTGCACGACGGCAAACACGTTGCTGCCGCTCGGCAGAGCCTTCAGTTCTTGTTGGTTGCGAACGATACGGTACTCGAGGTCCAGAGCCTCGACTGATCGCGTCCACGGTGATGAGGATGCCTCGATGTGGTTATCGAAGTGTGGACCCAGGATGCTGTGCCACAAGTACGGGAAGAGTGTGAGGCTGTCCACTGGCATCGCCTTCTCGTAGCCAATCGAATGGACGCGAGCGGGGTCAATCGGTCGCAGGTTGTTTGAGATGGTGAGTTCCTTGGAAGACTGCACTTGGCTCTCCGAGAGCTCGACGACACCCTCAGAGCTGTACGGCACGACGTACACGATGGTTCTGGTCGTTGGGTGGTCGTGTTGCGCCACGAGGTTTTCCATGGTCAGCATGCCATCAAGCGGCGCCTTGCTCACATTGCGGAAGCGACACGTCGAGAGGATCTGCGCCGGTAGCAGCGTGCTTTTCTTGTAGTTGCGCTCGCCCGTGTTGCGCAGCGAGTACCATTCGTACGGCTGCTCGAGGAGTGCACCAGTGCGCGCGTAGAGCAGTATCATGCTGGCCGTCACCTGCACAATCGCGATGAGCACTGTGAGCGCTAGCGAGCGCTTGGACAGCCGTCGCCACAGCAGCGATCGGGGCGGGCTTGGTTGCTGCAGGTCGATCGCAACACTGGTCATCGTCGCTGTGGTGGTTGTCAGCAACCGGGGCTGCAGCGAGGACATTTTTTGGACCTTCTCGCTGAGCTTGCTGGTCACACTCGACTCGATTTCACCGTCACGCTTCTTACTCGTCAAGCTGCGCTCCTGGCCTTGCTCACGGTTGATAGATCGAAGGATCCACCACGCCACCTGCATAACGACTTGCACGACGACGCCCGCGGCCCAGATGCCAAGCAGCGCTCCAACGGTCGGGTACAAGTGGAGTCGGTCCTGCATCCTTGCGTTATCTCGTGCTGGCGTTAGGTTCACAGCGCAGCGAAAATCACAATGAGCTGTGAGGGAATCTCATGTGGCGTCCAGTGGCGGTCTGTTGGATGGACGAGTGGATGAACAGATCGCAGAGATCGGCACCGAAGCTCACGCTGCCTGACAGAGGAAGTGGGAAGAACGAATGCGAGCGCCAAGCGGAGCGGCTGGTAACGTCGACGTCGACGCACACAGAAGGGCCGACCGCCTGCGCGCGTGCGGCCCTCCCCATCCGCAGCAGCAGCAGAGTGGGTGCAGAACCGACCAGATGGATCCGCCGAGAAGTCGGCATGTGCACACGTTACAGATGTGAACGAAGAGCTCCGATTCAGAGAGAACGCAGCCGTCGATTTCAAATATATATGCAAATCACGGAGTGGTATGAACTGGTATGAGCTAACAGTACAGCCAGTGCTGTTGGGGGAGAGCAGCAGCAATAGCATCACGGGCATTGCAGGTGGCATTAGCCGTCGCGCTTCTCCGAGCAGCTAAAAGAGCACTCCTACTAGGCATCATTGCAACACGAGGGGGTGAAATACTCCACTCAGCCGCAGTTATTCGAGGAGCGGCAAGAGGACGAAAAGCAGTCGCCCAACGCGGTGGGCTCGGAGCGGGGGTGGACGCTCGGTCTCTTTCCACATGATGTCGTCCTACTTCACTCCTTCGAGCACGAAACACCTGCTCTCGAATACACACAGCTCTTCGTCGTGTTTAACTCCGGCCCAGCTCCAGTTGAGAGATTCTGCAAAGCAAATTGCAAGTTGAAGCGTAGCCATTTAGACAAGAAAATGGTGTGAACCAAGTGTGACTCAATGCACCGTACCTGTAACCACCGTCCTCCCATCGCCTACGCAGAGCTTTTGTGCATCATACGGGGCGCGTACCAATGGATTTGTCAAGGAATACATACACACGTCCAGACGTACTCGCGCAATGCCATGACCTCAATCAGGTCTACCAGGGGATCTTTTTCCTCGTTGTGCTTATGGGAGTACTTCCAATCTTCACAGACTTCTCGATCGGAGCACACTCTACGACCCGGAAAGCTGAGCTCTCCTGTAGGACTCGAGTTGCTCGGGGCGCGCATCGCTGTCCGTATGGACATCGGGGTCGGTGTCGCTTTCCATGTTGTAGTCGTAGTGCTCGGATTCCTGATAATGGGCGTTGCTTGGTTACTCTGTGGGAGGTTAGCTGCGGGGTTGACAACGACTGGCTCTGTACTTGTCCATCCGCTTTGACAGGGCAGAGCATCCGCAGCCTAACAGAACAGCCAGCTGTGACCGCCACAAGGACCACGGTGATGAACACCATGTCAGCCGTTATGGTGCAACGTACGCATCCGCATCCCAGCGCATCTAAGAAGCGTTGCTTCGTCTACATGGGAACATACTCGAAGATGGTCGCGGCGGCAAACATCATTTCCCCATGCAACGCTTCACGCAGCTCTGCGTGCAGTGTGGGCGGGTCTCGCCACAGCGCTCTTCTCGGACGACTGCTTGGGTATTGTTCATGTCGTCTCGGCGACGAACGAGTCGTTGTTCTCTGCGTTTGTAAACCACGCCCTCCGTGACTTGGAGTTTGTATTCTTCTATTGATAATTTGTACCAAAAGAGCCAAAGAGCCGCGGCACATACCATGGCCTTTTGGCTCGGGGTCAGTAATAGGACCTTACAAACTCCAAGTCAAACCACGTCACATAATGCGTGCTCCTTTCTATTAGTGGAAACGGAATCAAATGATTACGACATTCGTGCACCATTACCAGCTGGTTCTTCGTTCAGTTCTGAAGTTGAAGCGCGCTTTTACTCCAGGAGACTGATGATTCGCGCATGTGCGTGCACGCGTGTGGGCGGCAATAGCAGATCCCAGCAGATCACTTGCAAGCCTCACCAAGCTGCATGAGAGCATCGCCTCAGTTGAAAACGCGTGTGCGCTCGCTCTCAATGCAGATCGTTGTCAGTGGCTGTCAGTTAAGAAGAACCTGTAGCAAGCAAGCTCGGCGGAGAGGCTGCGCAAGCGCGTCACACAAGCAGAACCACTTCCCTTTGGCTCGCGCAGACTCGCCAAACATTATGAAGAAGGTACATTTGCTGACCGAGACGCGGGGCTGTACCTGTAGTAACGAATGGAAATGCGATAGTATGCAAGCTGCGTGATCGCATCTGCACCCTGCACGGTCAAGAGCAGTTCATTTAGCAGCAGCGAACACACAACAATTCGCAGTGGTGCAACACGCTTCCGTGTGCATCCTGTCCAGCACGAGCTTGAAGTTGATTGGGTGACTGCAATTAATACCGCAAGGCCACAAGCCGTTTGATGCCAAGGACGGACGGACGGACGGCTCATGAATGCAAACTCCCCGGGCGCAAACTTCCCGGGCGCACGGGCCAAGACACCAGTCATCTAAAAGACCTTCTCACGCTCTAGCCGCAGCCGCAGCACTGTGCCGCATTGCACATGAAGAAGCTCGCTTAAGCGGCCCCGTCCCCTCGGTGTCTCAACAAGGGGCCCACCGTGTCTATTCGCTTCTGATGATGTGGCAGTTGGGGTCTCCAGTATGCAAGGGAATATCCCTATCAAGAGAGTAAGCATGGCTCTAGAGCCTCGTCTTCTGAAGTCATTTGCAAATCTCCACCGTCGAAAGCACACCAACCGCTTCCACTTGTACTACTCGCTCACTTCAGAATGGAGACGCGCGCCCCAACAACGACCAGCGGATCCTCCGAGCCGCACTTCAAGTCATCCGAGAAGAGCGAGAAGGAGAGCAACAAGGCCCGTGGAAACAGTACGTTCCTCTCACTTATTCATTCTTTGTATTGCCACGTGATGCCGGTGATTCGCAGCGTATTGATGTCTATCGCTGTCTCCTGTTACGAATAGCTCCAGAGCAAGCACAGCCTACTGCTGATGACCACGATGACGACTCGATGGATGAAAAGACCTTTGTGCAGCTCACGGGCCTGGCCACCGCATATCTGCGCGCAGCCGAGAGCGCGCGGCCCGAACGCATCATCAACGACCCGTTTGCCGAGCAGCTCGCTGGTACCGTTGGCTCACAGCTGGTGTCGGTTGTGACAAGTAAGTGGGGACCGTCCCATGACGGTGCGATGGACATGCTGGCCATCCGCACGCGGTACCTGGACGAAGCGCTCGAGAACCGCGACAAGAACATCACGCAGGTCGTGATCCTGGCCTCGGGCATGGACACGCGCGCCTACCGGCTCGAGTCGCTCAAGGGCTGCCACGTGCTGGAGATCGACCAGTCCCAGGAGTACCTGGACCAGAAGAAGCGCACTTTGCAGGAAATGGACGCCAAGCCCATCGCCAAGAAACTCGACTACATTACGGCGGACCTGGCCAACGATATGTGGCAAACGGACTTGCTCGCGCGAGGCTTCAACCCGAACCAACCGACCTTCTGGTGCCTCGAGGGCTTATTATACTATTTGGAGCGCAGCAGCATCGTCAAGGTGCTCGAGACTGTGAACTCGCTCTCACCGCCGGGCAGTCAGTTCTGGGCCGATATGTGCGGCCGAGCTACACGAGAGAGTGACCAGTTTGGCGTCCGCGGCCTCAAGTATGGCGAGGACAGCCCGAAGGACGGCGTTCTATCGGTCATTGGCTGGGATCTGGACGTGATCGCATCGCTTGGGGACGCGGGCACCCACTTTGGCCGCGACTGGGAGCCGCTCAAGCTTTCGGAGGACTCGAACGAGCTGCTTCAGTGGTGGCTCGTCGCGGGCACGAAGCCCAAGTCGTCCCAGGAGTCCCAGTTGCTCTGAGGAGTAGGAGTGAGGTCTTCACGGACGATTTTCCTCAGATTTCATGTTATCTTTCAGCACTTAATCAAAATTTGAGTTTTATACACGAATTTGACATTTGAGTCAACTAAAAGTACGAAATGAACAGTTGGCACCAGTGTCTACTTGAAGAAGCTGAAGCGCTTGTGTTTGTGGTGATGACGGTGGTGACCGTAGCCGTGGTGGCCATAGCCGTACATGGGCTGGTGGTGGCCGTAGTGCATGTGCTTGCCGTGTTTGAACTTCGGGTGCTTGAACTTCATCTTGCCGTGCTTCATCTTGCCGTGGTAGCCGACTACACCCGGCTGGGCCACGTACACGGGCTGCGCGTAGCCCACGTGTGCGTGCGGTGCTGGGTATGCGTGTGGCGCCGGGTACGCGTACCCAGGCTGCACTGGCGCTGGGTAGTGCGGCGGAGGAGGGTGGCCATGCGCGTGTCCGTACGGTGCTGGCGGGTAGCCTGGCTGGTGTGGAGGAGGGTATGCGTGTTGCTGAGGAGGTGGGTACTGCTGCGGCGGGTACGCTCCATGCTGGTGTGGCGGTGGGTAAGCTCCCGCTTGCTGATGTGGCGGCGGGTACTGCTGCGGAGGAGGGTATGCACCTGGTTGTTGTGGCGGATATGCACCAGGTTGCTGCGGTGGCGGATATGCACCAGGTTGCTGCGGTGGCGGATATGTACCAGGTTGTTGCGGCGGGTGCTGGACTGGCTGCTGCGCGGCGGGGTAGCCTTGCGGCGCGCCTGGTGCGGGGTTGGCTGGCGGCGGGTTGTGCATACTCGTGTTGAATCGATTAATCGAGAGATTGCTTGTGCACACTGTCGTCGATTTGGGAGTGTGACACATGAAGGAGAAGGAGAAGGCAGGCCACGAAGCAGGTGAGTGTTTGTGATCGGGTCTCGCTACGCTCAATCAATACAGATTGTATATAGCCTTCCAAATGTGTTCGTATCGACTATAAAAGGTTTACTAAATGCTCATTGTTTAGCTTGCGAGAAGACTTCTTCAAAACTCCATAAACAATTGTTTCCTTTAATTGATATGTGCATATCGTATTTTATTACGGACACATGTCACATCTCGTTGCAAGTAGCCAATCAGTGCGCGGAATTCAGAATTCGGAAGATGGGCAACCAACACTTGATGGATTTTTTGTTGTTGCTCCACAGCAACGGAAGCCTTGAGGGATGAGCCCTTGCAGCAAACGAGCTCGTCGGCAAGAGCTGCCGCATGGCTTCGCTTCGTATCATGAACTGCACACGCTTCGAAATGCAACTTGGCTTGTGCTGCTGCTCGTGGTGGTGCCAGCAACAAGAAGCAGCTCAAGCGATCAATGCAAGTTCACTCGTACATTGTCACTCGGTTATCTTTCTCTCCCTTCATCCGTCATTCATTTGCAAAACACGCTATCAATAGGAAAAAAACACGAGCGAGCAAGTGCGCAGCGGACGATTCAAGCGAACAAAAAATACCTGCGCGCGACGCCTTCGTAAACAATGAACAGCCAGCCTCGCGCCCATTCGTACACACTTGCACGCTCGTCACTTTGCCTTCTCGCTCCCCCTCTCTCTCTCTCTCGGCCTCTTTCGTACCACGAGCGCTTACTTGAAGAACTTCTTCATCTTCTTCATGCCCTTGCTCTTGAAGCCCTTGAACTTCATCTTGTGGCCTTTGAACTTCTTGTGCTTGCCGTGCTTGATCTTGCCGTGCTTCATGTGGCCGCCGTACATCACGCCCGGCTGCGCCACGTAGCCCGGCTGCATCGGGTAACCTGGCTGCCCATGGTGGTGATGACCATGCGGTTGCGCTGGGTAACCTGGCTGTGAGTAGCCTGGTTGCGCTGGATAACCTGGCTGTGGGTAGCCTGGTTGCGCTGGATAACCTGGCTGTGGGTAGCCTGGTTGCGCTGGATAACCTGGCTGTGAGTAGCCTGGTTGCGCTGGGTAACCTGGCTGTGGGTAGCCCGGTTGCTGGCCCTGCGGTGGGTAGCCCGGTTGCTGGCCCTGCGGTGGGTAGCCCGGTTGCTGGTTCGGGTAGCCGTATGGTGGTTGTCCGCCGCCTCCGTGCATCTTGCTTGTTGTTGTGTTGGGGCTTGCGCTGCTGCTGCTTGTTGGCTTGTTGCTTGCGGCGCAAATCTGGATCTGCTTGAGGGAGAGAAAACGAAAGAGAGAGTATAGGTAGCTGATTTTCTGCGTGCAGATTTTTGCCCAATAGTATGTGGGATTACTATTTATACGATGTGTGATTGGTTTAAATGAATCAAGCTGAAACTGCTGCTCCCTGTGAAAACGAATATATCCAAGCCAGGTCTGTCCTCATTGGCTGATAGTGTGCATTTCGGCGTGTTTTACTGGCCCAAATTGTGCAAGCAAGAGTATGTGATGTGGAAGGGACTGCCGCCACCCTCGCTTCAACTTTGTCGCAATTCGAAAAGTTCACCCACACGAATGCGGACGTCAGGCAAGTCGGCTCTGAAAACCGAGAGGCTGCACATTGCTTCAGGCCTGAGCATGCCGCGGTGGCCGCAGGACAACATTGTATGCATGCACCCAGTAGTAGTTTCCTGCCTGGACATGAAAAAAAGTAGCATCAGCATACAGACTGAAACCAAGCCAGTGGTGGCGGGGTCCGCTGTCAACATTGTGCTCGGGTGTCGTCACGCTGGGACTCGGTTTGTGCACACTGCGCGTAGCAAATTGGACACGCCATTTGCGTCATTGCGAGAACAACAAAGCACTCCAGCTTGTCGTTGCGTTGCGCTGAGAGTTCGACAAAATCCGCTGTTGCTGCAAAAGCTCATCATGTTGCACAAGTCGCATCAGTACACCTCTCACGTTTTCTTTATTCGACAAATGAGCACATATAAACTGTTTATAACACAATAGAATCCAATCCAGCTATCCTTTTTAAGTTCAATACGAATGAATATTCCTCTATATGTGAACAGTCGGCTTGCCTCACTCACTCGTTGACCACTTCGCATCCGCAGCACCAGCGACAATGGCCATGGCCATGGAGATGGCGACGGAACCCTCGACGACGACCTCGAGCGGCAACGTGACGCTGCACATGCGCTGTGAGCTGCTCTCGTCATCTACATCTGGCAGTACCCTGCGCGCGAGTATCAAGCGCTACGGCGAGGTGGCGTACATCGGCGGTGTGCGCGGACTTCCGGCTGGCGAGTGGTTCGGCGTGAAGCTCGACAAGCCACTGGGCAAGAACGACGGCGCGGTGGACGGTGTGCGCTACTTCACGTGTCCACCATTACATGGTGCGTTCGTGCGCCGCGAGAAGCTCAACACGCAGGGCGATTTCCCGGTCCTCGCGACCCACGCTGAGAGTATCGAGCACGCCATGGAGGAACGCCGCAAGGCGCTTGACGACAAGAAGCAGCTCGACAAGATGCAGCGCGCGATGGACCACGAGCAGAGTGGTGACGACCTCGTGCACAGCTTCTGGCAGCGCTTTACAGCCAAAGAGGACGAGCTCCGCAAGCAGCTGAACGCGTTCGTGGAGCAGAAGAAGCAACCGACGCCTTGCGACCCATCCAAGGAGATCAAGCTCGACGACCTCGTGCTGCGCATCGGCGAGATGCGCGACGACGCAGCTTCAGCAGCCTCCATGTACTTGTCGCCCTACGACATTCGCCAGACACAGGTCATCGTGGCCAAGTTGCTCGAGAACGTCGAGACCACGCGCACGACCTTTGCGCCACGCAAGAAGTTCACGTTCCGCGCTCGCGCCAAGAAAGAGGCTGCCGTTAGTGGGGATAACAACAACGATAGTAGCCATCATAACGACGACAAGTCCGAGAAAGAGCACACAGCCTCAACCACACACGAAAAGAGCAATCAGCAGATCTTCAACATGGACGAGCTCGTGCACGCGAACAAGCAGGACGAGGTGATCATCATCGATCGGAGCAGCTTCGCCGACGACCCGACGAAGCGGCGCGACCTCAACTTCTCCCACTTGAAGAACTGCGTGATCTTCGTGTGTGTGGACACGTCGGCGATCCGTGGGGACGACCTGCAGGGCTGCACGGTCTTCACAGGACCCGTGTGGGGCAGCGTCTGGCTCGAGAACTGCGACTCGTGCGAGTTCTTCGTCGCATGCCGCCAGCTGCGCGTGCACTTGAGCACGGCCACGACGTTCCACCTGCGCATCGCAAGTCACCCGATCATCGAGGACTGCCACCAGCTCAAGTTTGCACCCTATCGCCTGCAGTACGAAGGCCTTGCTGAGCAGCTCGAGAAGATTGGGCTGCACAAGGACAGCGGCCTCTGGGCGCGCGTGAACGACTTCAAGTGGCATAAAGCGCAGCAGTCGCCCAACTGGAGCGTGCGCGACCCGAAGCTCCCGCTGCGGCCGGTCCCGGCGGCGCTCGCCGACCTTGTCACCTTGACGTGAAGGTGATACGTTTAAGGATAGCATGATATGTCTACAGCCTGCCGTTCATTCAGGTACGACGAGCAAATTAAACCAATAGCGGTGGATACAGGAGAAAATGAATATTTAAGATGTATAGTTTGCTCTTGGCTGACCCGCTCGCTTGTTGGTACTAAGTGGCTTTTACCAAAGAGCTCTACAGTCGTAAGTCGTACCGATGGCGATGGTCTATTAGGTCCTGAACATCGCTTGAGCCACTTAATCCTTCTTGGACTTCTTCTTCTTGGCCTTCTTCTCTACGACTGGCGCCACTTCGGTCTTGCGCTTCTTCGACGCCTTACTACTGGAAACGGTGGTTGGTTCTTCGCTCTTGGCAGATGGCGACTTGGTCTTCTTGGACGCCTTCTTGGCCTTGGTCGGCGTGCTGATGGCCGCGGCCTCGACCTGCTTTGGCTTGGAAGAGGACGCCTTTGTGATCGTGGTGCTGTTCTTGACGCCGCGCATCGAGGCCTCAATGGCGATCATACCGCCAGCCACGTGAACACTATTTAACGCACAACAGAGTCTTCGTTAGCCACAGTCCACGTTGTAATGCGATACAAACAACCTGCGTATAGCATAGAGAAAAAGACTTACCGGAGCACTTGGACCTCGACGGTGTCGTTCACAGCGATTTTGTTGCCGTACGCGTCCAGCCATGCGTCCTGTGCGTAGTTGTGCACGTAGCCCTTGGGCAGCTCCGAGGCCGCCACGGAGCCGTTGAAGACGCCGGCAAAGAGCATACCGATGTGGTTGCTCCCGATCTTGTTGACGGAGCCCTTGAGCACCATGCCCTCGCGTGGCTGGAAGACTAGCGCGTCCGCGAGCACCTTACAGTGGATGTATGGCATCTCGTTCACGATGTGGCCGAAGGGTTTATCGAGGCGCACGTTGCTGAACGACAGGATCACGCCGCGCAGGTGCTCCGAGTAGCGCATCAGCAGACCCGTCATCTCCTGCTCAATGCCCACGCGCGGCTCGGCGATGTGGCACGGCGATAGGCTCACATTGTGGCGCACCTACAGAGCAATAGTACAGTGAGTGAGTGAACGAGTGAGTATACCGTGGTCATGTTGAGCATGCATATGCATGCATTGCTGTGTGTAGCTTTTCGTCTTTTGACTGGCGAGGTGCGTGGCTGCGCGCAGCTGACGCCGGCATCAGCAGAGCAAGCACCACAGCAGTATCAGCATGCCAATACATAGGTGCGCTTGTAAGAAACGCACCTTGGAGAGCACGAAGGGACTGGAAGGCGGCGCCATGGTCGATCGCGTCGTGCGCAAGCTGCTTGTTCGTCTAATGTTGCGTCTAATGAAGCGTTGCTCGCTTCCAGTGAATTGGAAGGGTAAATTGGACGGGAGCTGTATAACAGTATAAAAAAACCGGTTTCTGTACCGGTAATATAAGGGGCTGGCGGCACAAGACGCTCTATTCGAAGAATACTAAAATTGGGCACAACTAATTTAGGCGAAGGTACCTTAGTAACGTTCTTAAGTGCGAGACACAATTATTTGGGTCTCATGACTAATTAGGGTGGTGTACCAGCGAGCGCGGTCTCGATGTGCCCTTCCAGGTCGGTTTGTAACAGTTGGGGTACTCGACTTTCATGCACCTGCTGGTTATTCACTTGTTGTGAGATCTTGTGCTTGAGCTGGTGGTAGTCAGCTGAAGCGCAGATCCAGACCAACGTCCATCACTCATTTTTTCCCCATCAACCGCCCAAGACTTTTGTGAGTGATGGTGGATTCCAGGCTGCAGTCCGTCGCCTCTGCTTGAATCCATCCAGATCATGAGAAGCACGTGGCTATGGGATGGGTTCATATGTTTTCAACCCAATCATCACTCGTTAACCAACCAGAACCACAGAGATCCCTTCAATCAAAGGCGGAGCCACACCTGCCGACGCCTGCTCCTGTCTCATTCGGTCCACAAACGAGCTTCCACGACTCTCAGCTCCCAGTTCTCAACTCACCACCCCCAGCTCAGACCCAGTTTGGCACCCAGCAGCGTCGCCAACCGCGGTCGCCGGCAGGTGCCTGTGCACCTCCCCAGCAAGGAGTCCACGTACAAGCAAAGCTCACTTCTGTTGACCTTCTACAACTGCAACTGCTGCACTGGCCCACACAAGAGCACAAGACGAACGCCATCCATCCGAGCCCCGTGCCTGCTGATCGATCGCCAGTTTAACACAGCTATTGCCCACCGTCTTGCTCTGACTCTCGACAACAAGACCACAATCCAGCGGCCTCCACCCGTCGTCGCAACCCTGTCGCTGTAAAGCAACAAACCAAGTCACCAACCAACCCCCGTTGTTTGTAAAGGACAAAATGAACGCGCCATCGCCAGCTCTGCTGCACGCGATGAAAGACGACGCTGTTCAAGTCCTGCTGTCAAGCGAAAACAACACACTGCCACACCCTCAACCGAGGCCATTCCAGCACCAGCTTCGACCTGCGCCAGATCCACAAGACAGCCAACTGCAACAGTCCATCCAGCCAACCAACCAACCATCTTTCCCATGGTGCTGTCTGTAGAGGTCTGAGATCGCAATGTCTATCTGAGGTTGTATTGTGTTCTAGAGGACGAAATTCGTTTGTTGAGGGTACTGAGCAGTTCACCTATAGGAACACAGTCAAACTAATACAAAGACACACGCTTGCGAGCGAGTGGAAGAACAATCTTCATGTGTGAAGAACAGGAAGCTCAGGTAACTTACTTAGGTGGTAACTTCAAGTGACCATCACTCAGCGCCAACGTTGCTACCAAACTGCTTCAGTCTTGAAGCTCGCCACTCTTTCCTGTTATCCTCGGCAGGATGGGATACCGAACACACCTCCTGGACTGGTCACAAGGTGTCTATCGCTCGAGTTTACTGTCGGCCTAGCACTACCTGATACACAACTTTATTGACCACTGGGACGACGAGCTCCGACATGTCGATGCGCTTCTCCAGAGTGGTGCGATGGATAACAGTGGTGGCGCCCTAGTGGCGTGTCGCTCTTCACAGCAGCCCGACCTCACCACGTAAATCCAGCCCAAGACCCCAAGCCGTGAATTAGAGGCGACATTTTATCCTCTGGTTGGCTCGCCGTCCTCCTGCCCCGAGAGTAGTGCTGCCACCGCTGTTCATGACGCTACTACTGTCGCTGTTCCTGCTACATCTGCGACGCTGGTCGTTCGCAAGTGCAAGCACCGCAAGTTCGAGATCGTGCAACTGTGCGAGGAGGTGAGAGCGCTCGAGCAGCACCACTTCAAGCTGCGCGAGCACCTTTTGAAGCAAGCTGGTCAGAACAGCACCAGCTGCAGGGCGTTCACTTCAAATACGAGGCTCAGCACGATGGTAGCAGCGAGTCGTCGTCGCTCGCGGTCATGCGCGCAAGACGGCAGTCGTGGAATACCATCGTGCACCGGGAACTCGAGCTGCTGAGCGCGGCCGAGATCAAGAACCATGAGCTCGCAGCCGAGTACCAGCACCAGTGCGAGGTCGCGACGCAGCTCCGGTGGCTACTCCAGAAGACTGCCGCAGCAGCAACGGTTTGTTTCGAATGCTATAGCTCTAAGTTTCTTGTTACAGCTAGGATAGCTAATCCTACATATCTTTGCTTTTGCTGCAGAACGCACAACGGTACTTTGGCAGCGCGCTGCACCTGCTCCGATAGCAGCACCAGTTCGTGCCAAACCCGCAGCAGGTTTTGGGCAAGAGCCACCATGTATTTCAGTCACTGCTGCTGCAGATCGAGCCCATGCAGCTGGAGCTCGCGCACATTCAGCGGCTCGTGGAGGTGCGAGAATCACTCCAGCGACAACAGCAACAAGCTCTTCATAGCAACACGTTCCACGACTGGCAGGTGCACGAGGACTCGACGAACGGCTTGTTCGTGGACTTTGTGAACAGCTTCGAGGTGCCGTTCACTCGCTTCGAGATGAACGTGGCACTACGGTGAGCACCAGGACATCGCGAACCCACACAACAACCACATCTGCAAGGTAAGGAAGGAAATGGGCTCTAACTGTATATGAGCCGCTCATTCTCCGCCACACGTTTGGGGTAATATTGTGACTGACCTATGTATGACTTTGTTGTCTACTGTATGTACATACATGCAGTGCTTTTTCACTACGGGCGACACGTTCATCCGGCAGTCCGTGTCCGTGTTCACGGAGAAGACCCACCACTCTAAGCCCACGTTCCGCCTGAAGGAATTCGTACGCAACTTCAGCGATGAAGCACAAAGCCTGGTCGTGGTGCTCATTCAGCCCGTGGACCAGGCGACGGGCGAGACACTGAACGTCATCACTTTGTGTGAGCGCAAGTGGACGGTGGTTAAGAGTGACAGCGCCAGGGCGTTCATCGTGCAGACGTACCATCAGATCACGTGCGACTCGGCGGGTATTGCCTACGAGGGCTCTGGACGCGAAAGATGCTGACCGAGATCATGGTGTCCATGTGAGCCGCGAGCCTCTCGAGCACCCAGCGCCACCTCGAGTCCATGCTCCTCGAACCGAGTATAGCAATGCGTAACAACAGCGACAGCAACAACGAGGAGTGACTAGGCGATGAGATCATGGTTTAAAAGCACTCGGAAGAAGGTGTAGCCAACTTCTTAGATCGCTAGCATTTTGTGTGTGTGTGTTCTTCATGTGATTAAGTGGATGTACAGTAGCAGGAGCTGCCTCGATGCAAAGAATCAAGTCGCCTACAAACTGAAGCTAGCTCCCAAGTTCCACACAATAAACGCAACGACCTCGGCGTTCTCCTCGATGGTCTTGGCCAGCGGTTTGCCCGCGTCATGGCCCGACTTGGTGTCAATACGGATCAGCAGTGGATTCTTCTGTGATGGCGACGCGCGACCAAGCTGGTACTGCAGCTCCGCGATGAGCTTGTACGAGTGTAACGGCACGACGCGGTCGTCGTGGTCGCCCGTTAGGAGTAGCGCTGACGGGAAGCCGCCTTTGCTGGTCAAGCCCTGGGTCACTTGGCTCGCGGCTCGTGGCACGTTGTGCACTGGCGAGTACCTGATGAGGTTGTGAAAGTGCTCCGCGACCTCTGGGTCCCCAAACTCCGCGCGCCAGATGTGACCGATGGTGAACGTGTGGAAACGCAGCATGTCCATCACACCTGCCGCGCCGACCACGCACCTGTACAGGTCAGGGCGCTGGTTGCTGGCCGCAGCGACCAGGAGTCCGCCGTTCGAGCCACCATAGATCGCGACCTTCGATGGGTTTGTGTATCCTTCGGCTATCAGGAACTCGGCCGCGGCGTGGAAGTCGTCGAAGACGTTCTGCTTCTTCAGGAGCATGCCGTCCTGGTGCCATTTATCGCCGTATTCGCCACCGCCACGGAGACTGGGCAGTGCGAGCACGCCGCCAAAGTGTTGCACAAACACCAACCGCGTGATGCTGAACTCGGGACCGATTGCGTAGCCAAAGCCGCCGTAGCCAGACAAGTACACGGGCAACTCGCCGTTTAGTGGAGTGCTCTTGCTCTTAACGATGAACATGGGGATCGTAGTGCCGTCCTTCGATGGGTAGAACACCTGCGTGGACTTGAACAAGCTGGCGTCAAAACCCTGGATCTTGGACTCACGGAAGAGCTCGCCCTTCGTGATGGCCTCACTGCCATTGTCCTTGCTGAAGTCATAGCGCAAAATCGAGCCTGGGTACAGGAATGACACGAAGCGCACGAAGCGCACGAAGAGCTCCGGCTCGGTGTAGTCACCCGAGGTCTCGACCGTCCCGACCGAAGGCAACTCAAGCTCGTACTGGAAGACGCCGTTGAGGTCGTACACGTGGAGCACGTTTACGACATCCTTTAGCAGCTGGAGCACAAGGAGATCTCCACCAACTGGGCGGACGCTCAGGTCACAGCGCCTTCTTCTATGCGAGAGACGTCAGCTCTTACGACGCGCTCGCGTGGCGCGTTCTTGTTGGTCTGGAAGTAAAACACATCACCTTGGTTCATGAAGAAGTCGAACGAGGCGTCCATGGTGCCCATGAGCACTCGTGTAGCGACCAGTTGATCCGTCTCAGCTGAGGCCAGGAACTGCTCAAAACCACTCAGGTCTGCCAGGTGGATCATGTTCTTGGAGCCATCGCCGATGTAGATCATGAGCCGCGTGCCGTCTACCGACACGATGCCCGCGAGCATCAGATGAGGGTTCACAGGGTATGCGTACACAAGCTTGTCCTGCGGCTGCGGCGTGTGGAGAGTATGGTACCAGACCTGATGGTTCGCGTTCTGGCTCGTCTCCGTGCCGCGTTTATCGCCTTTGTCAGGCACTGGAGGGAAGCGCGTGTAGAAGAAACCCTTGTCGTCGTGCGTCTAGGAGATCGTGCCGAACTTGACCCACTCGACCGTATCCTCGAGCACTTCATTGCCGTCCTCGTGGACCGCGAGCACCTTGATCGTCTGACAGTCCGAGCCGCTGTACGAGATACCGTGCGCAAAGTAGAGCTTGCCGTCGTCGAGCTTGGCTTCCGAGAACGCGTGGCTCAGCACTGCAACCGTACCGTCAACGGAGAGCACGTTCGGGTCCAGCAGCACGCGCGGTTCGCTCGCGAGCGTGTCCTGGATATAGAACACGCTCTGGTCCTGGAGCCCGTCGTTCTTCGTGAAGACGTAGTACTTGCCGCCACACTTTTGCGGTCCTGAGTATTTTTCATAGTTGTAGAGTTCCGTGAGGCGCTCTCTCGTTTCGCTAATGGACGGGATTTGATCAAAGACTTGCTGCGTCACGGTGTTCTGCGCGTCCACAAACGCTTTGGTCTCGTCACTGTCCGGGTCCTCGAGCCAGCGGTACGGGTCTGGGACGCACACGTTGTGGAGCTCCTCGCTGAAGCTCGTTCGGAGTACCTCCGGGTACGCGATGGGCTCCAGCAGCAGGCTATGCATCGCGTTAGGAGGTAGATAGGCTGGGTGCTTGGACGCTGGCTCTGGTAGGGTCCTCTCTGGTGCAGTGCGAGACGGGAAGTGAAGAGATGAGATGATCGATGATGACTCGGAGGCCTCGGTCTGATCACCATCATTCCGTGCGGGTAACCGTCATTCCATGTCCACCATGATTTTGATTGGTAGAAATTTCTTTCAAGCATTCAAGCTTGCTGTTTGTATTGGGCCTGCAGCATACAAACAACAAGTCTGCTGTAGGACCGCTCGCCATACAAAAAAGATGTTCTGTTGTTATTGAACTGCTGGTACACGTGCTTGCCCTGCGTCATGCTCAGACGGTTGCATTGTTGCGTTGCCCGGTGCTCTCTGGAAGCCGGTCGACGGTGGGTGGATCACAAGCGCTAGCTGACCGGGGCAGGCATACCTTCACGATATTACCCAGTTTGCATTGCTGAAACCATCAGCTGGTTCCGCTGTGGCTGTCTTACTACCTTTGGGTAGCATACCTCTAACCATGCACTATTTTCCTTTTGGCCAATCGCAATCGGAGTATTTGCAAGTTTTAGGAATACTATTTAAATTTATATCTATCTTAATTTTTAGGAAATTGTTGCTGAAACACATCACACAGCAAAAAAAAGTCTGAGACTTGATGATGTGGAACGCAGCGCTGCGGCGGGTCGTGCGCGACGAAGAGGAGCGCGAGCGCGAGAAGCGCGTGGCGGTGCAGCTGCGACTCAAGAAGGAGGCGCTGCTGCTGGCGGCCTCCATCGCTGCCTCCGCTGCTGCTTCAAGCGGCGCTGTGGTGCCTAGTGCAGCACCCGAAGGTAGCGTCTTGTCCGTGACAACAGAGCGCGAGCAGGATGGCAGCGAGCAAGCAAGAGGCGGCGACACCGCCGTGGCTGGTGAGAGCGTAGGAGTGCCGGATCCGCCTGCTGGCGGTGGTATTGCAGCAGCACAAGAGAGCCACGAAGAGGATGAAGAAGAAGAAGAGGAGGAGGAGGAGGAGGAGGACTACATCCAGCGCCACTTGCTGTCGCTTCCAAAGTCCAAGTGGAGCTGCCTCGAGGACTCACAACAGGCGTTCTGCCTTTCGATGAACCGACAGAAGACCGTGTTTGCGGTCGGCGAGCGTGAGGGCCGCATCAGCGTCTGGGACAACGTCTCGATCCGCGTGATCACACGGGAACTGGACCCGACGCTCATCGCGCTGCCTGAAGGACCAGAAAGTAGTGACCCAAAAGCCAAGGAGACAGGCGAGCAGGCCACTACTACCAACGATAGCGTAGCGGGCAAGCAGAGCCAAGCAGCGAAAGTGAACAGCTCAGTGGATGGAGATGAGGCTGAGCGCAGATCTGGTGACGTGACCCCTGAAGAAGAGGAGAAGGCTGACGCCGAGGACGACTCTGCAACGAATGACGACGGGTCTGTTGAGGCGGATGACGACATGGAGGAAGAGGAAGACGCCGAAGAAGAGGAAGAAGATGATGAAGAAGGAGAAGACGTTGCGTCTGTTGAAGAAGAAGGCGACGCAAACACGGAGGAGGACCAGGACGAAGAGGAGGAAGACGAGGATGAAGACATGGATGAAGACGACAAAGATGAGGTGCAAGAGAATGACGAAGCTTCGTCAGCCGCAACTCAAAAAAAGAAGAGATCGACGCGACGGGCTGTACCGACAAGCACGGCTTCTGCGGCTTCTCGCCCGGACCAATCGCTCGAGAGCGACGCCTCCAGCGCCATCAAGCAGCACTCGAACGGCCTGAGCTTCGAAGATCTGCGCGTCGTCAAGACATCGCTGAAAGTGGTGACGGACTGCGCATGGTCGTGCAATACCAGGTGGCTCTTCGCCGGCTGCGAGGAGAAAGGCAACCGACGTGGTCGACTGTGTGTATGGGACGTCGAGGCCGCGAGCATCTTCGCCACATTCAGGTACTCAACCCTGTCATTGCTTTCTTAATAGACTGTTCGGCTGTGTTGTCTGACTAACTGTGATACTATCATTGCACAGCTTTGACGCCGCGATCAACTGTGTGAGTGCGCACCCTGGGGACCCGGACCTCGTGCTCGTGAGCTACTACAACTCGCTACCTGTGCTGCTCAACGTGCGCACATGCACGTCCACGCGTCTGAACGTGCCGCTCGCGAACCCGACGATCAACACGACCGTGCCGGCAAATAGCAGACACCCATCGCTCATCGCGTCGGCCAAGTTCGGCACCACGGGCGCCTGGATCTACTGCGCAACGT
The DNA here is from genome assembly GCA_023336215.1 of Globisporangium iwayamae. Classification (NCBI taxonomy): domain Eukaryota; phylum Oomycota; class Peronosporomycetes; order Pythiales; family Pythiaceae; genus Globisporangium; species Globisporangium iwayamae. Next base: position 29,173 of record JAADWP010000008.1, on the reverse strand, counting down.
CCAAGTCTACGCTCGCGATGTTTGAGACAGCAACGCTCGCGTGCCTCGACAGCGTCACACTCCCAGTGCTCATCCAGTTCATCGATCTGGCCATCGACTACCGCGAGACGGCGCTGCTGCTCACAAGCTCCAAGGGTATCCACGAGTTCGCGATCCGCAAGCCTGACGACAGTGTTGAGATTGGTAGTGATGGTGATAATGAGCCGCAACAGCAGCGCTCGCTTTTTGAAACAAGGGCGTACGCGACCGGCGCAGTACGCGCTCCATGGGCGCTCTGCTGCTTCAGCGATGACGAGAGCTTCGTCGTGGGCATGCCGGTCGTGCGCCACCGTCACGTGGGCGAGAACGGGCTCTACACGTGGAACCGCGCAACGGGCCGCGTGCAGCACAACCCGGGTGTAAAGGACGGCGTGAACTCTCTTGCGTGGGACACACGAAGAGACAGCATCCTCGCTGTCTCGACCACGGGCGCGATCTTTGTGCTCGAGGAAGAGTTCAAGACGACGTGGTCCGGGCCCATGTACCCCGCAGGGTACCGCCTGATCACCGACAACGAGCTGCACGTCGCTGCGATGGACGCCGAGCTCGAGGCGATTGCAAAGGCAAAGCGAGAGCCTATTGCTACTACGGGTGAACAGGACGAAGAAGTGCTCGACATTTTCACAATCGAGGAGCCCAGAATCGGCCCACCCAGTGCCCAGAAGCAGCCCATGGCGCACCTGGAAGTCCGCCTCGAGCCGCAAGTGAAGGACGAGCTCGTGTACATCCCATCGATCCCGATCGCGCACCACCACAAGAAGCACCACCACGCGTTCCAGGGTGGCCACTCGTACAGCGAGGAGAAGCACTTTGGCCTGGGCCAAAGCATCTTTGAGCCGCTCAAAGTGCCTGCGAAGGCGAAGTCCAACTCGAGACCCAAGAAGAAAGCGGAGTCGAGCTCAAAGGAGAATGGCGATGAAACTGAGACGACGACTGCAAAGAAGCCGTCCGCGCCAAAGAAGAAGCGAGCCAGGAGCAGCATCGGCAGCCAGAAGCGACGCCGCAGGTGAAGAAGGTATGTTGTTTGGCTCGGGATAGTGGTTAACATGCTCTTATGAACATCTTGATACCCACGCACGCACGCACCAGCACATAGAGCTCCGTAAGCCTCACTTTCTTGATCCCTACAGGTTTGCTGCATTACGACGTTGAGCTCGGTTATTGCGTTGAGGTTCTGGCTTCTTCAGCGAAGAGCTTTGATGCGACTGACTACTGGATCGTGGGCTTCGTGGTGTTGATGATACTGGTGCTGGCCACTGTTTCAGCGTTTGTGCCTCCTCCATGGTCGTCGCTGCTACGGTACTCATCCGACCAATTGCCTGGGCTGCTGCTGTATTCAGATTCGAGCCTCGGACGCCACCAACAACGCCTCCAGCTCTTCGTCTCGTCCCACCTCCTTCAGTTTGCGGCCTCACCAGTGGAGTGAAATCGTTGGGCTGTATCAGCGGCTTGGCTTCGTCCACCAGCGCATCGTCGAGTCGCCTGAGCGCTCGCTCCAGCTCACTAACAGTGTTATTCGCTTCGTGTTCACAGTCAGTCGACGTGAAGTCATCGCTGACGCCATTCATCTGCTTCATGCACAGAAATGGCAGTAAACCCCTCAACAAGGACGCCTTGAGCTGCGAGTCGGCGTGCACAATCGCATTCGAGTGAGTAAGCAGTGCCTTTAATGCCGGCGCTTTGCTGACTGACTGTGGTGGTGACGCAGACGTAAGCCCAGATGGCTCAGCTTTCAGACTCGGCCTTGTTGTAGCGATGGTGTCCCCGGCCGTTAAGATTAGCTCTCCGGCATCCTCTGAGACTAGCTTTGCTGCCATGACGAGCGATGAGAGCCGCTTCTGCGTCCTGGAGCTTCGCGTCGCCAGCGGCAACTGCACCGCGGGGCTCGCAGCTCCAACAATAGTAGTCTTGCCACCAGCAGTGCTGCTTGTAACTGTGCTGGTGTGGCGAGTAAGCATAGCCCTGGGTGACTCAGCGCGCACGCAGATCGAAGAAGTCGACACGTGACCGGCCCAGCCGCAGCGCGAGCACTGGATCGGCCCGCGCTGCTGCACCGCGAGTGACAGCTTGGTCTCCTTCTCACTACTGTGGTGGTTGAGCGCCGCGTACTCGCGCACTTTGTACCACGCGTGGTGGCGCATGAGGTTCTCGACCACGTGGCCCGAGGCCGTTGGTTCACAGGCGAGCGCGGCAAAGAGCGCAAAGGACGAGAGCGTGAAGAGTTCCACGTCGTCGCTCATGGCGATGCAGTGGCTCGTGAACTGCGGGCGCATTAAGCAGACTTCGTGGAGCCCGATCACGTCGTGCGCCTGCAGGATCTCGAGTTCCACATTGCGCGTCTCGACCATCACCTTCGACCGATTGCTGTGTGGCTCCATGTGGCTGTGGCTATGTCCAATAAGGCCGTCTCGTAGCTCCGAGATGTCTTCATCTTGAGAGCCGCTGGTGCTGACGCTGCGCACTTTGTAGGGCTTGGATACTTTGAGCTGTCCGCTCTTGACGAGGAGCATGCCTGTCACCTGCTGTCCGGGCGTGAACAGGTACTCTTGACGTGGGATACGTAGCCAGCGCATGTGGCTCGCGAGGAATTGGAGCGTCGACGCGCGCATGCTCTGGAAGACGAACGTCTGTCTTAGAAAGTCCATGCGCTCCTGGTTAAAGGTGTATGGGAAGAAGAAGGGCGAAGAACTCTGGTGATGGAGAGACTGCCGTAGTGCTGAATGTGGGGATCGTGAGGCGACAACGGCTCGGATCTGCTGGAAAATGACAAAGGGCAACCTGAGAACGTGCATGCAGGTCCTGGTCGTCAATCCAATGTCGCTGCGCTGTAGTGCGCCCTGTGAGATCGCTGATACAACGTGATTGGGAAACTCGAAGAGCGCGGCATCGAGACCGAAAAACCCACCGCTGCGCAGCGTTTTCAAGTGAACGCCTTTGTCACAGACCTCACGCACGTCTTGGTCGGTCAGGTGGCTCAGACTCAGTCTGCGAAGACCTGAAGTGAGGTGATTGGAAGATTTCGTCGCACCTCCAGGTGTCCCAGGCTTACCGGCGGTCTTCTTGCTATGGTGGTGGCGATGTTGTCTCTGCTTCAGGCTGCCTGGCGACTTTGGAGGTGACGGTGGGCACTCTTCACACTGAGGCGATTGCTGCTGCTTTGTCGCTACTGTCGTTGTCGCCGTGCGCCTTGCGAGCAGGAACTCGAGGAGCTTTGGCTGGAACCTGAGCTCGCAGCTGCCGCTCAGGACGAAGAACACGAAGCCCGAGTGCGTGGTGTCCTGAGTCACCACGTGATTGTCGGGGGCGAAGACTTGGAGCGTCGCGTGTCTGAAGAGCAGCTGCCAGGTCTCCAGGCTGAGCGTGCGCGTCCCCAGTCGTGCTGGCGAACGTAGGGCTTCACTGAGCTGATCATGATCATCGTCGTCGTCTGGATCTGAGTCACTCGGGTTTTCAGAGTCGACGTGCTCATCCTGCTCATCATCATGGTGCTGATCGTGTTCGTGATTGGACGCTCGAGCCTGGAGAAGTAGCCTGAGCGACCGCATCGTGTGTACGACACTGGGGAAATGGTCACCGAGCCAGAGCCGAAATGCGCGCAAGTTGGTGAGATCACAGCGTTGTGCCGCACTAACCTCCGGGTCTTGGATGAGGATCTGAAAGCTCTCTGAGTGCTCAAAGGGGTTGAAGTCCACGGGCTCCAAGGCGCATCGAGTGGCAGCGGACTGAGACGTTGAGGCCTTGAGCGGTGATGACGACGAAGATGAGAACATAAGCGTCCCCTTGTGTCCATGGCTCTCCTTCTTGTGCAGACTCAGTCGCGGACTCTTGACGCTCGAGGACGAGACTCGTGTGTCTGGACGTGGAGACTGACGAAGGTAAGTGGCACTCGGCTGCTGTCCGTCGGACGTGTGTGGCCGTCGAGGGAACACGACGGGCTCGATCGCAAACGTCTTCAGCTGGAATGGCGGTGCTGCAGACATTGTCGGGGACCACGATCACGACGCCTAAGTCACAGGCTTCATATGCGTACCAATCTCGTTTATGTAGTAGCCAGCTAGCTCATGCCAGTGGCAGACACAGCAAGTCAAGGACTGCGGCGTTAATGATGCGTGCACGAGATGAAATGCGTTCTGAGCTGATGAGCTCGTGGAGCTATTTTTGAGCTATTAAGCGATACGAAGCAAAGTTGTAAGTCACGAAGGCGTCATTCGAGGAGATGCTTTGGATTCATTTCATACTGCTCGTCGCTAACGAATCCTAATGGCATCTCCTGAGATGTAGTCCATCACTAGAAACTCTTATAGGCTTCCGAGTGGAGGAACCACTTCTGTGGGGAAGTGATGATCGAAGTTACTTCTTCTTGCCTCCCTTCTTGGCGTCCGGCGCGGGCGCTGAATATCACAGAATCACAAGACAGCCGTGAGAAGTGTCAACCTCAGGTTTCTCCAACACAGAGAGAGCCATGGCCCCCTATGAAGAGAAGAACAGTAGGAGCTCACCTTCTTTCTTCTCGACCTTCTTCTCGACCTTCTTCTCTGGCTCCTTCTTTCCTCCTCCCTTTGGCGGCATCTTGGTGAAGAGGTGGTGGTGGTGGCTGGCTGGTTGCTGGCTGGCAAGGAAATTTGCAAGTGAGAACTGTGAAGGAGAGCAAAGTGCTCAGCTTGTACGTGTGAGCGCAGACCAGCTCCCGCTTTCCGAGTCGTTTCATCCTCGCGAACTTCGTGGGTCATTCACTATTCACTGCAGTGAGCGAGTCGCACATGACTGAGTGACACGTAACGAGCGACCTGCCATGATCTGATCCTGAATGAATGGGAATTGTGCCTCTCGAAAAGGCGCGTGAAACCCATCGGAGAGCTTTAGGAACCGACCGAGGCAAGGCTCGAGCGACCGCTGCTCACTCACGTCTTCCTTTTTGGAGCTAGCTTTCTCCATTCGCTTCTTTCCTCCGCGTGCTGGTTGTTCCCATGGTGGTTACTGCACTGAGCACGCAGCACTTCTTTGAAAAGCGAAACCCTTCTCGACTTTTTCTTTTAAATGCTGTGCTCCGTTTCAGGCTTCTCCAAAGGGCTTCGTGGTGCTGGAGGCGCTCTCGAATGCCCACGCACCCACGCACGGCGCTTTTGCCGCTGGGCGCTCCTCTCTTCGCAAGCCTCACTTGCAAATTTCCTTGCCAGCCACCAACCAGCCACCCACCACCACTACCACCACCTCTTCACCAAGATGCCGCCAAAGGGAGGAAAGAAGGAAGCCGAAAAGAAGGTCGAGAAGAAGGCCGAGAAGGAAGGTCCGTCGTCACTCTGTCTTCTCTCTTGTCTATCAATATCGCTCACTCGGTAGTTTGCTTTGTCTTGCTTGATACGGTCGCTCACACTCGCTTCATCCTTGCAAAATGTGCAGCGCCTGCGGCCGCAAACGCCAAGAAGGGCGGTGACAAGAAGGCTGGAAAGAAGTAGCTCGCCATCATGCGACTCGGGAGCACCTGACAAGAGCGACACGAGCCTCAGTTCAGGAGTACTACTTCAGAGCAGAGCAGCAGGCGGACGAACAGACAGACAGACGAAGATGAGATGAGATTGCCGTACACGACAGTATTTTTTATAAAGAAAGAGCAATACAAATACCACCTTCCAGCGCCACCACTTCACTCGCTCGCCTGCCGTACTAGCTCTTGATGTCGGATGCAACAAGACGCCTCACCTCATTGCTACTTGACCGCATGGGTGGTCGATCACCTAGAGCAGCCATCGATAGTGCTGTAGCGTATTCGGAAACTCGTGTCTGGAAAAAAATGTCGTATGAAGACTTACTTGCTCGATGTCGCCCCTGCGTTCATGAGCGCGTCCTCGACCGCCTGGATTGCCTGCTTGCTAATCTCGCTCAACAGGAGTCCTTCGCCGTGCTTCCGCAACGTCTGGAAGTACTCAGCGAGGTATTGGCGCGTGCGCTCATAGTACTGACAGATCCACGCCATACGCTTGCGCGAGTCGCTGTCAAAGCTCTCAGCTACCAGCCCCGTCGGCAGCGCACTCAGCTTCTCGTAGGCGAACGCCATGCACTTACGCACGAGCACAGCGCCACAGCGACTGCGCTTGCGGCGTCTGCTTCCACTGTTGTTGTTCCCACTGGACGACGAGTGCTCAGAATCGAAAACGTCTCTGCTACTGCCACTATCAGCGCCACCACCGAAAGCTTCAGGCATCTTCAAGTCGTCCTGTTCGAGCAGAGGCGCGACTTGGTTGATGAAATCGAGCATCAGCTCGATCTGCGTGACCAACGTCTCCACTGAGGCGACAGGTGCTGGTTTAGCCGATGCCACTTGGTTGTAGTAGATTGGCAAACTCTCGGACGCTGCTCGGTCTTCCTCTGCTGAGCTGCTGCTGCTAATCACATCCATCGCTTCGACCTGCCGCACAATCTCTTCAATCGTCTCGGAGAAATACAGGTGCACCTGGTTCTCGAACGCGTCATCACCGCCGTACAGCACGTCGTTCGAGTCTAGTCCCGGAATTCGCACAGGAAGCTTCTTCTGACCCCATAGGCCGTACAACTGCAGCAAAAAGAGCAAAATGCGCACGCGCGAGCTCGTGGCAGCGACCTGCACGCGCTGGATCGACGAGTCCGAGAGCGCGTCCCAGGCCATGCGCTCGAGCACCGCCTTTCGAAGGCCATTCACGAAGTAGAAAGCGTCGTCGTCGTTCAGGGATGGCGCGTACACCAGCACACTGACCAGGTCGCCGATCGTCCGCAGTAGTCCACCCTCGGACTCAGTTGATGAGAAGAAACCCTGCGAATCTAGCTGCATCGAGGACCCCAGGAACTCAATCTCGTCAATCGAGGAGCTTATTCCCCCTCCATCATGCGCTGAAACAGATGGGTACGTCTTGCTCGGGTCGAGCTCCGTGATCTGGATGATTGCAGCTTTCAGAAATGCGTCCATCTGCGGCAGACAGTTGTTCATGAGCGCTACTTTCGCTGACAACGTCATGAGCTCCAGCTTACGGAACGGTTCCGAGATCGATGGGATTGTGATGTGCGCGTACGCCAAGCACGACTTGATGAAGTTCCGTCGATCTTTGAACTTCTTGTCGCTAATGATATTGTTCCCATTGCCACCAGCAGATCGCTTGTGGACGTGCATCGCCAGCGTCAACACATCCTTGGCGAGCGTCGTCTTGACGTGCTCGAGCTTGTAAAACGCACTTCGACAGTCGATGTAGAGCATCAGCAACGCTTCTTCTTCTTCCTCTTGCGCTGCGTCGCTTCCTTGCGGATTTGCGTAGCCCAAGCGCGAGATAAACGCACAGATGTCCTTTGTGGCGTCAACTCGCTCTGTGGGTGTGCTGAGCGAGTCCAGTGCGTCGTGGACACGACAGCAGATCACAAACAACGTGTGCGCCACCGCAGCCTCGGGACCAACTACGTGCAGACGCATGCTACCCGAGTTGTTCTTTTCCTTCCTCATGTCCGCACTCACGAACGCGAGCAGCACTTTCTTGGCCACGCCGACACTCGACTCGCGCTTGAACATCCCCATCAGAGTCTACATCATGATCACAATCACGAGGATCGAGATTAACAACCAATTTCCAAGCAATACGACGATTTTTCATAGACATAAACCACTAACCAGAAACTCGCCCGACGGGATCAGCATGGTGAAGAACTCGTAGTGGTCTTGCGCACCGTAGACGACGTTCTCGATCAGCGCGCCCATGAGGTTGTACGCCTTCGGCGTGAGCTCCTCTGGCGTCGCCGAGTTCAAGTGGCGCACCACGTCTTTCAGTAGGATTAGAGCCTCGCGATGCTATGCCAACACGTCGAACAATAGAAAAATGTCAGTCTGGGCGCCTTAACGAACCTAATGACAACAAAATTGAGCCAACGTACCGAGAAATGGGCAACGATGAGCTTCATGAACGCCGCGGCGCACTCCATGTACTGTGCAATGTCCTCCTGCGACGTGATCGACGTCCAGGCTTCGTTCAGAAACTGGAGCTTGCCCTCCTTCGACGTCGTCAGCGTCGGCGACGTGCTCAGCTGCAGCGCCAATAGACTGTACAGGTGGCATTTTGAGTACTGCGAGGGCGCCGAGACGCGCATGAGCTGGAGCATCACAAGCGGATTCGACGCGTAGTACTGCGGTCCAAAGGACTCGCAGATGTGCTTGAGCACCATGGAATTATCGGAATATTCACGGTAGTGCGCCAGGATCGTCTCGAACGCGTCGTGCGAGCACTCACTAGTCGCGACGCACTTCATGAGCCACTCGACCGCGGGTGAGTGTAAACCCAAGTACTCTTGCTGGGTCATGTTGTTCATCTGCAACCACTTCTCAAGCTTCTGCAGCTGGAATTGATTGAACGTGAAGAAGTAGTCGAAGATACTGCTCAGTACGGCCGTCTTGTCGTTCGGTGGAAGTAACTCGGAGCCGCACAGCGCGAGGTACACGCGGGTGTACAGAGCGACCATGGGCTCGCCGACGCCTCTGTTATCCATGATAGTACACTCGTAGTTAGATAACTATAGATACTAAATCAATAGGCATGCAATACTAGTACGTACTTGATCATGTTGGACAGTCTCGACACGATCTGCGGGTACTCGCCGTCGCACAGGAAGCGATAACATTTGAGCAGTGCGACCTCAATGTAGCTGGTCCATCACAGTCAGCCAATACAGCAATGTTAGGTAAAGTTACATAACAATCACAGCGTACAACAATATTGCCCTTACATTCTCGGGAGCAGCTCGCGGATGCACGCAGTCTTGTAGAACCAGTTTCGGCACGTCTCCTTCGCCTGGATGTTGACATCGCTGCTCACAAAGTTCTCCGAGAGCGGCGTAGGCAACGGCTGCCCATTCTCGTCCTCAGACGCGCGCGCCTTGATACGGTCGAACACGAGCTTCCCAAACGTGTCCAGCACGTCGCTCACCAGCACAAACACACACGGATAGAGTTGCGGCGAGCTCGTCGTGTCCCCAAGCAGCTTGACGCACTTAATTGCAATCCGCAGCGCTGCGACTTTCTGATTCAGGTCCCATGCCGCCACGAGTTCCTTCTCCATGATCTGGATCTTCTCCACGTACTCACTCTGCGTCATCTCGACCGTTTTGTCCTCGTTCGAACGCTTCGAGCTGCCGCTGTTCGAGCGCCGGGGCTTGCGCTCCAGCTCTTCCAGCCGCTCACGGGTCTTCTTGATCACATGAATGCTGTCGGCGGATGTGGTGCCGTCGACCTCTCGCTGGAAACCTGCCTTGGAGGTCCACGAGATCTCGCTTTCGAGGTCGTGGGCTTCCAGCATGTTCTGCAAAGCACGCCAGCGTATACATAGAGGGTTGAATAACACTATTAACCACCACGTCCAAAGATAACAGTCTTGTATACAGTGAAAGCAGCAGAATGAAGACGTACCGCTTTGATCTTGAAGGTGACGTTCTCGAACTTGGTCAACACGCGGTCCTTGTGCGACTTCCAGAGCTCCTTCACGGTCAGCGGTGCTTGCTTCTTCTCACGTGGCGCTGTCGCGTCGTGGATCGACATGGACGACAGTTTTCTGTCCAGACGAGCAAAGGACGATTTAGCAGCAGTAGTAGAAGCGCTGCTGGTGCTTGCGCTGCCTTGCGATACGAGCGACTCAGCGGATGAACTCACGGTATCGGAGAGTCCCGCCGTGAGCACGCCCAGTGGATCGATGTCGCCGTCCTGTAGCAGCACCATCTCCTGCTTTTGTGAAACCTGAGCTGTGCTTTCAGCGCTCTTGTTGCTCGATAAGAGGTTATTGATGCCATCTCCTTCAGCTGCACCTTCCTGTCCAAGCGATGACGATGCCTTCTTGAGCAGCACTACCGGTCGCTTCTCCTCACGACTGAGCACTTGAGCGCTACCACTGCTACCGCCACTCGGGGCATGCGCGCTCGCAGTTACCAATGGATGTACCTCACCACTGCGCAGCACTTTCATCTGCAGGTCCTGACGACTCGGCGGCGAGATCCGCTCGCCAACCCGCCACCTCGAAACGCGACCACCGATACCAGAAGCAACAGACGTATCCACTGCAGTCGACACCGTAGCAGAAGAAGAGAAGGAGAAAGAGCTCGCCATCTTTCTCTCCATTTGGCTGCTGCTGCCCTGCTGCTGCTTGAGCTTCTGCGGATCGTCCACCGCCGTCCCCATTAGCGGCGCTTCTCGCGCTCTCGCTTTTGCGATTGATTTCCTTCTTCAAGCTCAAAGCAAGCCATATCTATGGAAACTTCGTACTTAGTTGGAGTATCGGACGTAAGCGCTGCAAAAATACAGTACTGTGATACATTTCATAAAGTACGAGTCATGTTTTTTGAGGTTTTTGATGATTGAAAATGAGGTTTTAAAAAAGGCTTGCTTGGCTTGGCGCGACGCAGCGCAACAAGCAAGCAAGCAGTTCCCACAGGCGACACCAGCGAGAACGCACGTTCCCTGTGTGTGTGGCTGAGTGAGTATGCATCCGTAGCTATATGCAGTCTCTGTATGTGACGCGCAGTGTATGACTGACGGGTGCCCTTATCCTCTCTATCTGGGCGGTGTTGTTATGGTGCTTTTAGCAACGAGCGTGACGCAAGTCTCCACAAATCTTCACATCAGCCAGCATGAGTTTCTCGTTCGGAGGTAACACTGGCACCGCAGCAGCGCCAGCGCCATCATCAGGTTTCAGCTTTGGAGGCGCAGCAGCAGCGGCACCAGCAGCGACAGGAGGTGGCAGCGGGTTCAGCTTTGGCTCCACACCAGCGCCAGCAACAGCACCGACAGGCGGCTCATCGTTTAGCTTTGGAGCCACGCCTGCGGCTACACCCGCGGCGGGTGGCTCGTCGTTTGGTGGATTTGGAGCTACGCCTGCTGCTGCACCGGCCGCTGGTGGCTCGTCGTTCAGCTTCGGCTCAACGCCCTCGACCGGCGCGACTGCTGTGCCAGCAACCGGCGGCTTTGGCGGCTTTGGAGCGACGAGTCAGCCGGCCAAGCCACCGCTCTTTGGACAGAAGACGGGCACGACGACTGGCGGCAGCGGGTTCAACTTTGGAAATTCCACTGGAGCGACGACGGGCTCGTCGTTCGGCAGCTTTGGATCCACGACTCCGGCGGCGCAGCCAGTATCGACGGGCTCTGGCTTCGGCTTCGGCAATACTGCTACGACCGGCACAACCGGATTCGGGACGACCAGCAGGTTTGGCAGTGGCGGTGGGTTTGGATCGACGAGTACCCCGTCTGCGTTTGGCACCGCTGCGACTGGTGGCTCTACGTTCGGCACGGCCCCTGCTGCTGTGAACACGCCGGCACCGATCATCTGCGGTGCAGACGCCGCTGTCGCACAACTTAACTCGGTCAAGTACGCGTACCAGGATCCGGCGCAGTCACGCTTCAAGTTTCTCCTGTACAACACGGTGGACCCGACGCAGCGCCATTTATACACGCGTCCGGCGCACATCAGCGAGCGACAATGGAATCAGGCCGAGCTGGACAACCCAGATCCGCTCCACTTCGCCCCAGCGCCAGTGATCGGCTTCAAGGACCTGCTCAAGCGCATTCAAGTGCAGCAGGAGTACGCGGACAAGTACAACAACTACACGGACGACCTGCGCGGGCAGCTCAAGGAGATGGAGAAGGCGACCCGTGCGACGGAGGAGAAGCTTGAGAAGTGCCGACACGAGCACGTGCAGCTCTTCCACACACTCGTCAAGGTGCACTTTGCTATGTGCTCATTGGCTGACTGGTTGTTTGGCTTTGATGATACTAACGGCATCCGTTCTCTGTGTGCGATGATGTACCAGGTGATGAAAGACATTGAGTTATTACAGAGCTACGGCAAGCCGCTGCAGCGAAACGAGATGCAGCTAGCGTACGTGCAATCCTTGTTGTGTTGTCTATTGAGGATGATCATGAAGCTCACTGTCATTTTTTGTCTTCGTGTTGTTGCAGAATGATGCTGAAGAAGCTGCAGACGCTGCTGGACTCGCCTGCGCAATACAAGGCTCGTTTGAACGACGCCGTGGCGCTCCAGCGCATCCAGGATGCTACGCCAGCACCACCGGCCAACCAGCTCAGCCCGGAGGACCTGCAGCGCGTCTACCAGGTAACGTCACGACGTTTTTGCAATTCATGATCAACAAACGACCAACTCACATTAACAATCGTTTTCTGTTTCTGGTGACATTTACTGTAGTTCTTGGACAAGCAGCGCCAGGGCCTGGAGCACCTGACGAGCATCCTGAACGACGACCTTGCAGACATCAAGCTCATCAAGGAGACTTGGCGGCGATAGATTTGCAGAAAGACCAGCACAACGTAACCGTCAGCAGCAGTAGCATCGACCAGAACGCCTGAAGGACGATGACGATCCATGCAGGCAAAGAATGAATGACCTTTTATCCGCTCTTGAATGCGCTGCATCACGTTACGCATCGCGTTGTAGATCGATCAGCTCATGAGCCACATAACGCCACACACTCGTGACGACTCCATTACATAGTTGGTGTCAAAATGCACGACGCATCTCTCATGTTTATTTTTGTGAGGCTTTTGTATTTTTTTTCTCGTCTTTGGTTGTCGTACAAAGCTCACTCAATCACTCGCTCGGTGGTTTACCTTGCTAATCATTATCTTTGGCCCGCGATCACTCGACGAGCTAGACAACGAACGGCGTGGGGCGGACGAGCAAGTGGGCGAGACTGCGGCGTTTTTATTTATGAAAAGGGAGTCGCTCTTGCTGCACTCACACACACGGCTTCTGGAAAGAGATAGACGTCTAGTGGTGCGTTGGGTCGACTGGGCCGTAGGTCTCGATCACGATCGGCGCCTCCTCGAACTGGTGAAGTGGTGGGGGCGACTCGAGCACCCACTCCAGGGAGCCGTGGAGCTCTGGGATCACGACCTCGTCGTCGTCCTGTGGGGAGGCGGCCGACGAGAAGCGCGCGGCGACAGGGCGGAGCGCGACCACTGGGGTGCGAGCTGCTCAAGCAAACACATAGGCGAATAGCCACACACACGAGTTCAAAACGTTAGCATTCGGCGTCACGAAAGACACGTAGGACGCACTACTGCGAGCTGCTGATGGCCACGAGTGTGCACGTAGCGCTCAAAAGCGCTGGCCACTATATGCGCCATCACATACATATGGACATAGACAGACAGACAGGCAGGCGTGGACGTACCGGTCTTAAGAGCGCGGAGCGACTGGCGGATGAGGCTCATGGTGGTTTCGTTGCGAGATTCCGGGGGGACTTTCGGGACTGCAGTCGCTGCTGTGTTGGTGGTTCTGTTGGGCGGCGAGCGTCGAGGAGCTAGAGCTCTCTGGCCCAGGACGCAAAGACATGAATGCCCACTTGAGATCCCCCAAACAGCAACTCGATTTAAACAATGCTGGAAAATATTGGGATGGCTTGCAAAGTTGTCGAATGGAGGGAATCCATATAAATTTAACAGTTCGAAGCACATAGGATACTCTCCAAGATAATAATACGTGGAGTTCCACGACCACAAGCACCATATACTGGTGCCTTCTTCATGGCGAAATCAAATAATCAAATACACAGCACCACCTCAGTGAGTGCTGTATGAAGCAGTGGCGACGCCACTCTGAAAGCGCCTCGCTAGCCCCGCTGAGTGTTTGTTTATGCGGACACCTTCATTCGTTTTTACATTTCTTTTCACTCCGATTAGCTTCGAGTACCATATTTAAAAGCTGACACAGTACGCTCCTATCCAAAAGACGACGGCGCTCTATTGAGGGGGCACGCGCTCTTTGTGGTGAGCGGTGGTCGGCTTCCCCCTTCTTTCGCTCACTATTCCCACAAGCCCAGCACGCGCCACAAGCAGCAGCAGAGCAGTTAAGAGAGACACCATGGTTGAAGGCAAAGTTGTGAGATGGCACCGCCTCCCGTTCGCGCAGTTCGTGTCCTACGAGGCTTCGCGTCCGATGTTCCGTCCGTTCCTGATCGGCGCCGCGTACGTCTTTTGTCTATTGAGCTCTTGGATTGATTTCGTATTTGCTCTTACAATGCTGGTAGTGGGGCGTCCTATTAACTCTTAGTGTGTGTGTGGATGATGCACGGTTTGCGTATGTACAGCATCTCGTTCGTCGTGTGCGGTATTCTCCCAACCCGTGGCGCCACCCGTACGGATCTCTGTCTCTGCACCTGTAGTGGTGGCTCTGTGGGAGATTTGCTAACATCGCGCTGTTTGTTGTTACGATTGATTGTGGTATTACAGAGGAGGCCAAGGAGGCGAGCAAGTTCTGGCAGCGTGTCAATGGCAAGCACTAAACCGCTTCGCCCCGTAACTAAAGCAGCAACACCATCAACTGAAGAAGAAGGACAAGTCCGAGAGGCTCTCCAGTCGGCGCTCTTCGTTCTCTCGCTGCTCGTCTTCGTCTCTGGAGTCATCGACACCGTGGAGCTCTTCCATGTCGAGGCTGAGAAAGTGAATGAACTGGACGTGTACGGAGGAGTCGTCTGCGTGATACGAGATTTGATTGCGAGGGGAGAACGAGTGTTCGCGTCGCAGCGCAGCAAACAACAACCACAAATAACCCCTTGCTGAACACGATGCGATTACTTGTCTCCATTATTGACTGAGCCCAAGGCGTTGATTCGAATTCCCCATTCATGTGTCGATGAGCTGACGGCTCCGGTCATTCATTCTAGCGCTTCCTCATCAAAGCAGCACGGTCTTTTTGACCAGACCCCCTCGCGTTTAACTAACCAGACCACCACCATCATTCATCCAATAATGCAGCTTGTGTGTGTATGGAAATCCATTCTGTGACCGAACGCCTCTCGTCTAAATGCTAAAATGCCGCTACGTACGTTCAATTCATGTGTTCACTTGGTGTTAGTTTTTCACGGAGGCCTCTGCCGCCCGCTCGCGCGCGATGAGAATAATCAAAACTATCAGCAGCACGGCCAGTGTGCCGATGATGGAGATGAGCCAGAAGCTCCAGCGCGAGGACTCCTCGTCCTCGAGCCCCTGGCGGTACTTTTGCGCCCAATTCGGAATGATCATCAGGTCCGGCCGCTGTTTGTAGAGCTCCTCCTTCTCGGATGGCGTCAGGCGGCGCATCATGCCCTTCACGAGCTTCTTTCGCTTCTTCTTGCTGCGAGGCGTCAGGCGGTCGTTCTTGTAATGTAGCACGGTCTGCGGCTGCCCGTTCGCGCCGGTCACGTCCATGAGCGATGCGGTCTCACCGCTCGAGGGCGACAGCTCCTCTTCCTCGTAAAATTCCTCATCCTGGTCCAGCACCTCTTCGTGCCACACGATCCGTTTCTTTTGCTTCTGCGGATTGCTCACCTTCTTGTCCAAAGACGAGTATGCCGACACGCGCTTCAAAACGGGGCGGTGCTTTGACTGGAAGTGCTGGCCCTCGCCCTTGGAGCTGTCCGGCGAAATCTGCAGCC
Organism: Globisporangium iwayamae; assembly: GCA_023336215.1. Classification (NCBI taxonomy): domain Eukaryota; phylum Oomycota; class Peronosporomycetes; order Pythiales; family Pythiaceae; genus Globisporangium; species Globisporangium iwayamae. The sequence goes on along the minus strand of JAADWP010000008.1, from coordinate 13,711 downwards.
CGTCACCATCGGTGTCCAAGTCGTCGATCTTCGATGATGGCGACGAGCCCGAGAGCAGGTCGTACTCCTTCTCGCTCTTCGTCACTAGGTGTTTCACTTTCGAGATCGAACTCACGAACGCCGACGAGATGATGCCCACAGCCTCCGCGGGGGAGAGCTTCACTGCGGTCACGGGTGGGGTGCTCTCGCCTTCAAGGAGCGCAAGCTCCTTCAGCTCCATCTCGAGCGTCTTGGCGCGGCCGCGTGCAATCTCCACAGCGCGCCGAGACACCTCCGGCGAGAAGAGCGTCGGGTCCACGTAGTCGCGGAAGTACACATCCTCCTCGTCCTGTCGTGGCACACGAAGTGGTGGGAGGACGGGACGACCATTGCTCGATCCACCATTTCGCTGCTGTTGCTCTGACTTTGAATTCGAGTCCACAACCACGACGACCTGTTCTCTTTGCACGGCGCCGTTCGCGTGATTATCCTCGTCTTCTCCGTCGTCGGCCCCGAAAATTGGGTTCGCGGACGAAACGCCATTCTTCGCAAACTTGACGATGTGCGGGAACGAATTGCGCTGCGCCTCAAGGTTGTCAACGTCTCCCGCACTGCTGTTCACGTTACCGTTCACATGACCGCCAGTCGGCGCCGTGTCGTCGTTCAATGACACAGTCTCCAGGAACATGTCGGTGGACGTCGTCATCAATTGCTCGCCTAGCAGCCACGAAGAAAGAGCTCTTGGTGTTCACGTAGCTCTTCGCGTGGGAGGAAAGGTGTGGGGGAGAGTCGCCGGAGAGACACGCTAGGGGAATGACGCGTCGTCGGCAGGACGGTCGGTCGCTTGGTCGGTTAGACGGATGTGCGTCGTGTGTGTATGTCCACACAGTCACACGCAGCAGAAGAGGTCCTCACTTCGGGAGGTAACCGCGCTTCTTTCCTTGCTTTTCTTGCTTGTTGTCGTGGGCGATCGCTGCTGCTGATGCTGTTGTTTGCCCTCGCACACTCGCTCTCTGTCTCTTGTTTGGGTGAGTGCTGTGACGAGTTTGTATCGAGGTTTGTATGCGCGGCTCCGGCACGCAAATGACGGAATCCCGAGCTATCATTTGTCAAGTTAGGGACGCAGGTTTGTTATTTTTTGGGAAACCAAAGGAAGTGGCTACAGTACCTGTCTGATGGATGAAAGTTTAGCTTCTGAGACCTTTCATGGGATCAATTTGTGCCAGGCCCGATTGTAGCTGCATCCATTGTTCCATCGCTGTCATCACCTGGGTGGCTGGAAAAATACATTTCAGTTATTTTGAAAATGAGAGGTTTCGAATTCGGAACACGCCACGTTAAAATACGGAACGCACGAGGACAAGAACCAAGTGCCACAGGTGGCATGGCTTCATGTAAATGCTCCCTCGACACCTTCGGTTGATGCCCAGCCATGCGTACATAGCCCCCACAAACACTACCAGCACACGTTTTCTAAAGGGTGCTGGGATTTCTGCTATTCGTGATGTGATGATACACTTCCTCCTTCCTCTTCTTCTGGTTACAACACGTAGGCGATGGTGTCGCCGAGCGTGCCACCGATGATTGTGCCGAGACCCGGCCGGATGAGCGTACCGATCGCGGCGCCGACGCCGCCCGTGACGATCGCGAGGCCCGAGCGCGACGCGTTGCGCATCGTGATCTCCACAAAGGTTGGTCGCTCGCCCGCGTCCTTCTCCTCCACGCCCTCGCTGATCGTGCGCAGGTGCTTCCCGTGCTTCTTGGACGACGAAGCCTTGGCGGTGAAGCGGCGGTACAGGATCAGGATGATCTGGTGGGTCTGTTCAATTGGACAATTGCATAGAGAATCGGTGAGGAAGCGTCCACTTTTGCAGCAATAAACATCTTCAGTTGTAGCAGAGAAAAGATGTAACAAAGCGTACCTCTTCAACGAGGAAGATCGCAAAGTGGCTCAGGATGTTGGCGCGCATGCCCGTCTTGACCATGAGCGTAGCGGCGATGAAGCGGCTTGACGTTCGCACGTACTTGCGCGTCGCAGACTTGCTCACGTCTGTATTCATATCATTTATTGAGTTAGCAATTGGCAGACACCGACGGGATCAATAATAGCGCAAGACAGAAAATGATCGATTGATGGTTGCACGCACCTTTGATCAGCTTGCTCACAATCTGCGGTCGGAAGTAGCGCAGCGAGACGTCTTCAAGCGAGCGCAGGTAGGTCGTAATGCTGACTGACTTGACAAACGACTTGGTGCACGACGTCGCAAACTCCTCGAGCGACGGCGCGACGAACTCGGGCTTGTCGGACGCCTCCTTCTTGCCGATCACTTCGTCGTCACTCGAGTCCTCGTCCTCGTCTTCATCAAGCTCCAGCGACGCGACGTAGCCGTTGAAGACCATGAGTCCCTGGATCGCCACGGAGCGCACTGCGGTGATCGCGATGTCATTCGGGTAGAAGTGCTTGAAGAACGGTTTCTTGTCCGCCAGATAGTTCTTCTGGTGTGCAGACACGCTCATTTTGCAGTCGTTGCGTCTGAGGGGAGCACAGCGGCGACAGGCGAATGCACGAACACGAGCGTGTGTGACAGGAAGAGAGGGAGGTAGCTAGTTGCTGCTGCTGCTGGGCTTGTGTAGCTGCTCGGGTCCGTCGCGCGCGAACGTTGCAACAGGAGTCCAATCGGAGCTCTTCGTGGTCTCTCACGCTGCTGCTGGCAAGCAAGATGCACGATTTTTGGATTGGAGCTCAGGAAGCGTGGCGCCTGCCCCCTTCCCATCCTCACAAAATCAAGCAAGCGAACCGCAGGCAGCAGCTCCCAGCTCCCATACAAACGACCAGTCAACCGTCGACTTAACTTGACTTGCCTTGATTATCGCTCTATAGAACATTTTTGACTCTATTTATTGCTAAAATATAATAAAGAGTGCTGAAAACGATGCTAAATAAAACCTTTTACGCCACCAATTGAAATGAAGTCACAATTTTGACACATTTTGGAGTGTGGCTGCAGTCTGTGACCTTCTCCTCTGTCGAATAATCATTGAAGTTTTGGTCCAGAAGCCGCAGGATAGAATTGTTCGATGCAAAAACCCTCTTATATTATTGAGTACTTATTTAATCTTACAATAACCTTTATAAATACAATAAATTGCTTATAGTCATGATGAGAGTGCGCAATGTTTGTTTGACCTCGTTGTTGATTCAACAACAGCACGTGGAAATCCAAAACAACTTCGGAGCTCTTCATTCCCGTTATCTCTCCGTCGCGACACCAACGCCAACGTCAGCACCAGCAGCAAGAAGAATGAACTCCGCCGCAATCGCCCAGGTGTTCCAGCCCGATGCACTCAAGGGCCGCGTAGCGCTCGTGACGGGTGGCGGCTCGGGCATCGGCCAGGAGATCGCGATCAAGCTCGCCGAGTATGGCGCCAAGGTCGCGGTCATGGGACGCCGCGAGGCCGTGCTGCAGAAGACCGTGGACATCCTCAAGGCCAAGGGTCTCGACGCCATGTACGTCAAGGGTGACGTGCGCAACGCCGAGAGTGGCGACGCCGCTGTGGCGCAGGTCGTTTCACACTTCGGCAAGCTGGACGTGCTCGTGAACGCTGCCGCGGGCAACTTCCTTGCGCTCTCGGAGAAACTGTCGACGAACGCGTTCCGCACGGTGCTGGACATTGACGCCGTGGGCACGTTCAACATGTGCCGCGCCGCTTTCGAGGAGCTCAAGAAGAGCAAGGACTCGCGCATCATCAACATCACCGCGACGTTGCAGCTCCCGGCGACGTGGTACCAGGTGCACGCGTCAGCCGCCAAGGCTGCTGTGGACAGCATCACGCGTACGCTCGCGCTCGAGTGGGGCCAGTTCGGCATCCGCGTGACGGGCGTTGCCCCTGGCCCAATCGCCGACACCACCGGCACGCAGAAACTCGCTGGTGACGTGGACCCAGAACAGATCAACGAGTTTATGAAGTCGACGATCCCTATCGGCCGCACCGGCCAGAAGACCGATATTGCCGGCACGATCCTCTTCCTCGTCTCGGCCGCGGGTTCGTTCGTGTCCGGTGACGTGTTCATCGTCGATGGCGGCAACTACCTCTACAAGCCGCCTGTCATGCCGCGCGAGACGCTCTCGGGCTGGTCCAAGCAGATGGAGCAGAAGTCACGCAAGCTGCCAGCGTCTAAGTTGTAAGCAGCTGTTAATCACACAGTGCTGAAGGAACCTCCTGTGCACGTAGCTCTTCATTTTCTCCAGTAACTTGATCAACAAATGAGTATAAAAAACAAATGTGTGGTGACAATAAAATTTGTTGGTAGCGCCTTGAAAGAGGCTGTGTCTATGATGGAAGCAAGGCAGAATCTACTGAATAGAGAAATAGTAAGAAGATGAAGCCTAAGATGCGCGGTCGGGCTGCTTAGATCGTCACGTTCACAGTCGAGAGATCTGCGCGGTGCGCAGGGATTGCTTCCAGTGGGACGCCCTGAACAGTCTTCTCGCCCTCCACCTGCACAATTTGAAAACAGCCATTCACATTGTTCAGCTCCACGAGAGAAAGCGAAGCTCGCATGCCACATAAAAAACGATACACTTACAGGCACGTCGGTCATTTTCCGCTGCGGCGTGGGCAGTGGCGTGTCGGCCATCGATGGCTTGAACGTGTTGTTCATTGGACGGCCCGGGTGGCCACCACCAAGGTACGCCGGGAGCGATTCGAGCGGGATGCCGTGCTTCTGCGCCGTCTCCAGGAACTTGTCGCCCTCCTTCTGCTCATGTCAAGTTTGTACCGTCAGACACAAGCGCTAAGTTCAACAGGATTGCATCGGATAATGTGGCTGTGATACGTACAAAGACTTGGATCTTCTCGCGCGTCTCCGGGTCGATGAGGCTCGCGATCATCTTCCACGCGCCGTAGAACACGAACGGCGCGTTGATGAGGTAGAGGCGATGCAGCGTCTCCGGGTAGTAGAGCTGCCCAATGTCGAAAATGGGCTACATAGTGGGATAAACAAGGAGCACTTAGCAACACTTAGTCGGATTATGGAGCGCCAAGCGCACATACACAACATACCTTTAAATAGTTGATGATCGAGCGCGAGACGTGCTTCATGCCGAGGCCCTTGAGGTCGACGATGCAGATGTGCTTGTACACGCGGTGGCCGAGGCGCTTCGAGACCGCGGCCTTCTCCCACTGGATACGCTCCATGTACTGGACGCGATGCGGTAGCAGCAGGTCGATGTGGCCAAAGTGCTTCTGAAAAGCGTCGATCTGGATCTCGGCGATGCGGTCGACGGCTACCAAGTGGCCCTCGGTGTCTTCGCCGTAGAGCTGTCCGGGCCAGCAGTCAAAGTAGATCTTGCTGTGGTCGAGCTCGCGCGTGAGGATGCTATCGGCGCCATTGGCCGCACGCCACGTGAGGATGCGCTTCGCCTCGGTCATCGTCACCTGCATGCGGTTCTTCTTGTGCGAACGGAAGGCGCGCGCCATGCGGATCTTGAAGTCCTCGGTGCACGCGTCGCCATACTCGGCCTGCAGCGCGTCGTAGTACTGCTGGTCGTCGGCGCTCAGCGGCTGGCCATCTTCGATCATCGTCATCCTTGTGTTGCTGTTAGACTGGAGCTCTTGGGTGCGCTGTGCGAATCGAGATGAGGAGTGTGCTCTGTGTGGAAGCGCGAAAGTCACAGGAGCCGCAAGAAGATGGAGATCCCGCCCTCGCGCACCTTATGCTCCTTGTTCCGCTTTTGCTTCTGCTTCTGACCCTCACTTGGCGGACGCCTGCAGTGATGGATGTTAGAGGCATCGGGCAGCAGTCGTGAACTGCGTCGCTCGCATTGGCTGGATGCTAATGAGTTCTGGCCCGATCTTTTTCCGTGGCGTTTCGCGCTCCTGCGGCCGCGCGCCAAATATTCCACCAATCAGATAGCTCTAAACTGCATTTTAGCCAATGAGCAGCGATGAAAGTGGGCTTTTTCGGCTAAAAATATCGCAAATTGTAACGGTGTGGAAGCAATTTTAGTCTCGCGTTGAAGTAGCATCTCGCTTCGCTGACGCCTAATGGATGTGACGAGTGAATGTGTGTGCGTGTGTGTGCGTGTGTGTATGCGTGTTGCCTGTGAAGGTGGCTCGGCATGGCTCTGTTCAAGGTGTCTGCTCGTCTGCGTCTGCCCGTTCCTGCTCTTGTCCCTCAGTCTCATCAGCACGTGGATTCTTTTTTTTTCTTCTTCCAAGGGACACTCTCATCTAGGTCGATCTGAGACGACCGTTCAGAAAACGTAATAATCAACACCACCACGTGCGTCTAGACCCCGGAGCTCCTTGTTCTTGTTTCTGTATTAAGCTGCTGCTGCTGGCGTCTCCTCGTTTCTAGTCATCGTCATCGCCACACCTGCTCCCTGTCGTGGCTCAGCTGAACTGCCTTGTTGTCCGTCTTGCTGGTCTGCCTGTTTGCCTGCCTACCTGCCTGTCTGTCTGCATGCTGCCTACAAGCGCGTGACCTCCCAGTCCTGCACCGTACGCTCGAGTACGTCTTCTGGCGCAGTGTCGAACACGCCGGTCTCTGTTCGCCGCGGGTTGTGGCGCTCCTTGAGGATCTCTGGCTTTGGGATGATCGTGCCCGTCTTCTTGGACACGCGCACCTTCTCGCCCTCGTCCGTGAAGCGGATCGCCACGCGCGTTGGCTTGCTGTAGAAGTAAATTGGGAATGGAGGTTAGCAACTATTGTCATACAAGAGCGCTGACTGTGGGCTCAACCAAGGCTGAGAATGGCGGGACGTACCCGATGGAAGGGTCCACAAGGTTCACGTTGCTGTAGTGGATCGGGCCAGGCGACAGGTACGAGCGGCCAGCCGCGACCGGGGTCGACTTGACGTAACGCGAGTGCTGCAGGCATAATAGGTATCATACAGTGAGTTATTTGGTCATCATCAAAGCAAACATAGCACAACAATAGTTCGAGTAGCTCTTCATTTACCATGTTGATGTTCTCGACGATGACCTTGTTCTGGTCACGGATGACGCTCACGACCGCGCCCTGCTTGCCCTTGTGCGGACCACTGATCACCTCAACCTAGAACAATACAATTCACATCCATACACAGAGAACGTGAGCAAATCCATCCAGCTATAACTCTTCATTGCGCATTTTTGCGCGTCCACTTGACTGCCGCGTTCTCGGCACGAGCAGCAAATTGACAGCATAAGAGCACGTACAAAGTCTCCGCGGAGCACATGCCAATTGCCGATAAGGTCGATGGCCTTGGATTTTCGTCGCGGGCCGCGGCGGAAGGCGAGAGGGATACGCGTCGCCATGCTGTTGCTTGCTGTGGTTGACCGACAGCTTCTTTCCTGCGCTTGTTGGCTTGGCTGGTCTCCGCCTTCCGTTCGGCAAGTGTACTGTTCATCCTCTTAATAGTAGACCCAATGTTTTGTGTCTTTGGGTGGTGGGTGATTTTATCTGATCGCTTAAGAAATACCGTAGATAGCCTAATTAGTGAGCCTCCAAGCGAGAGCCACCAGAAAAGTCTGGGAGCCACACGAGGGGGAGTTGGAAACGAGAAGCTCCACCAGCAACGAACGCCCGCCGCCATCTCTCTCACGCAGCGAGAAGGAAGGGGGAAGAAAGAAGACCAGCCAAGCAAGCAGCAGCAGCCAAGCAAACAAACAGCAAGAGAAGAAATCATGTCGGACGTCGAAGTCGCGTCGGTGCCAAAGGCGCCCAAGGTGAAGAAGACGGTCCCATCGGCCGAGGGTGACGACGTGTCGCCGCCAGGCGCCCCCGAGGATGTCACGGCCATGTTCGACCTGTCCAAGAAGAAGAAGAAGAAGAAAGTGAAGAAAGAGGTATGTGTGTGTCTGTGAGCGTGGGTTGATTTACGTGTGCATGTGGCTATGTATGGGATGCATGACTGACTGTCTGTATCGCTCGCTATGCTGGTTCGTTCATTAACAGAAAAAGGAAGGTGACGCCGATGAGGCCGCGGAGACCGGCGCGAGCGCCGAAGTGAGCGGCTCGTCGTCCGTGCTGGTGCAGGACCCGGCGACGTACTCGTACAAGGACGAGCTCCTGGCGCGCATCATGTCGAAGCTGCACGAGAACAACCCGGAGCTGACGGACCGCAAGCGCCACACGATGAAGCCGCCACAGCTTATGCGCGTGGGCACGAAGAAGACACTGTGGGTGAACTTCCAGGAGATCTGCCAGATGATGCACCGTAGCCCAGAGCACGTGCTGCAGTTCACGCTCTCGGAGCTCGGTACCGAGGGCTCGATCGACGGCAACCAGCGCCTCGTGATCCGCGGCCGCTACGTGCCAAAGTACATTGAGAGTCTGCTGCGCAAATACATCACGGAGTACGTGTCGTGCCAGATGTGTCGTTCGCCGAACACGACGCTCACGCGTGACAGCGTGAGTCGCTTATATTTCGTGCACTGCCAAGACTGCGGCTCGTCGCGCTCCGTGGCGGCCATCCGCTCGGGTTTCCACGCCGCGACGCGCGCCGACCGAAGAGCCGCGCGCAAGTAAGCGGTGGTGGCTGCAGACTAGGATTCGTAGACAAGAGGCTCGGCTTTCAGCGTCCGCGTGTTGTCCGCTCTCTCATCTCGCAAGTGCCTGTGCTGCTGGCCGTGCTGCTTTCGTGGCATTGACTGCATGAGTGTGTACTGAGCTGAGCTGAGAATGGGGGACATGCGACGCGAAGCAAGAGGAGGATTGATATAAGGAGAAGAAGACTGAAGGACAGAGCAAAGTGAGGAGGTGATGGATAATGGTTGATTGCTTTGGTCATGAATGCATGCTTCGTGTTTGTTTTTGCCCTTTGTAATCAATCTCAAATGGAATCGCAGTCTCGCAAGTGTATGGGCGGATTCTAATCATATATTTAATCACGAACATGCAAAGCGCAGCTTTGTCTGCCTGCTCTTGCTTTGTAGCATCTACCTGCGGCAAATGGTGATGTGGCGCTCAAGACCCTCGCCGACGCTCACGTGCTGCAGGCCGAGGCGCTCGGCGCAGTCGTGCGCGAGCAGGCGCTCGAAGCCGTTGAGGTTCGCGTCCAGGTGCAGCATCTCGGTCGCGCCGGACTCGGCGTACGCCTCGATCTTCTTGACGAGCGAGTGGGAGCTGCCCGTCGAGATCCCCGGGTTCACGCTACCGCTGTAGGTCACTTTTGGCGCTGATGGGGCTGGAGCCTTCTTGACCACAGCTGGGGCTTTAGCCTTCACGACTGGCTTGGCGTCGTCGTCATCGGACGACGAGGCCTCGTCACTGGAAGAAGAGCTGTCAGCAGCAGTGACAGGTTTCGAGATTGGCGCGCTCTTTGGCTTGGTGTCCTCGTCGTCATCGGAAGAGGACTCCGAGTCGGACGACACCTCGTGCGGGTTCACAGCACTAGTGGCAGGGGTGACTGACTTGGCTACTGCTGCTGGTACGACTTTGCGCACAATCGGTGCCGCGAGCACAACCGGGCGCTCGTCCTCGTCGTCGCTGGACTCGGAGCTGATGGCGCCGTTCTGAACCACCGGTGCTGGTGCTGGAGCCACAGGCTTCGCGACCGCCACCTGCTTCTTCTGAGCAACTACAGCAGGAGCGACGTTCGTGACCGACTGCGGTGGGAGCGAGCTCACGACAATAGGCGACTCGTCCTCGTCGTCCGAGTCCATCGACTCGTCCTCCTCTTCTTCCTGCTGGCTCTGTTCAGGCTCGGCCTCGTCGTCCGAAAGCTCCGACTCGGACTCGCTCGTAAGGTCGTACTTTGGCACACTATCAATGTACGCGATCTCAGGAACCACAGGAGCCACTGGGTCCGCAACGGTCTTGGCCTTGGCCACCTTCTGCTTCTTCAGCACCGGCTCCTGGACCACATCTACAGGCTTCGCAGCCACTGGGGCTGACCCGGTAGACTTGACCAGCTCTGTACGCGTGTGGCTACGCAGACTCTTGAATTTGTGCACCGAGGCGTCGCAGTCCGCGCAGAGCACGACCTCACACTGCTCGCACATGACGCTCGACTCGCTCTCCTCGCACTCGTCGCACGTCGGGTTCTTCTTCTTCTCTTCAATGGGCGCAAGCTTGACGCGCTCGTGGGACTTCATCACCTTGGACTTGTGCACAAGCTCGTTGCACGCGTCGCAGTAGAGCGAGTCATCACACTTGGCGCACTGCCAGCAAGCGACGCCCGGTGTCTCGCACTCAATGCACGTGCGGTCCAGGTTCACGTTCGTAGCCGCCGCAGTGGTGGCAGCAACTGGCACGGCCTTGACTGAGGCTGGGGCCGCCACACTGGCAGTTGCCTTGGCAATCTTGGCCTTCTTCTCCTTCTTGGCGGCCGGCTGTGGCGGTGGGGTCGGGAGGTCGTGGCTGTAAGCGCACTGCTCGCCGCGCTTGCAGAGCCCGCTGGCGAAAAACTGGCACGGGCGCTTCACAGGCACTGGTGCAACAGCAGCAGCAGCGAGTGCTGGCTCAGAAGCCTTTCGCTTCATCGCAGCAGTTGGTGTTGTCACATCACCGCGGATGTGCGCAAAGCGGCACGTGGCGCCGATGGAGCAATGACCGCGCGCAAAGTGGCGGCACACGAGGCTGCCTGGGATGTTGGAGATCTCCGCTGACGTCGCAGCATCTAAAGCAGCGCTCGGCTGACGAGGCGCCTTAGGGGCCTTCGCAGACTTGACGGTCGGCACTGCAGCAGGAGCGCCGGTTTCACCAGTAATGTGTAAGTACCTGATCACAACAACAGCATGTGAGCTACAGTTGTACATCGCAGTAGAGAAAACAATACGATATGATTGGCAACGTACTTGCAGGCGTCGCCCTTTCGGCAGATGCCAGCGACGAAGCCGCGGCAGGTGCTCTTGGCTTTCGTGAACTTGGGCACCATCATGACCGAGATCGGCTTGCCCTCGAGCACGGCGCCGTTCGTCGCCGGCATGGCCTTGAACGCGTTCGCGCGCTTGGCAAACACCACGTGGCTGTTGATAAACACACACACAATGAACATTAGCACCTCATTACGAGCAGCTTTGTAGAGACAATACGGCAGCAATGGCATTCACTTACGCTCCGCCGAAGCCGTCCACCTTGACGCGCAGGATGGGGCCGTAAGTGCGGAACATGTTGATTAGCAGGCTGTCAGTCACGCTCGGCGCGAGGCCTGCGACCTGCAGGGCGCCAGTGTTGCCTTCGTCCGCCATTGCTCTTGTCCTTCGTGGTGCTGTTGGTGGCTGGTGTGTGTGCACAGAGCGATCGAGAGACCGGATGCAAGCGCTTCACTTGGTGCCTCTCCGTGTTACGAGCAGTAATAATCAGTGATGCGCGGCTTTTTGGTTGGCCCATAGCGAGAGAGGCCGGTTTGTCAGTTTGGATAGAGGTCTGCGACCAGGCTTATTATTTATCTTTTAAAGTAGATAACACGTGAGATAAAAAGGTTATTGTCATTTCGTTTTCAGACGGCTTGATTGGAAATTCGATGACCGAGACGGTGGTGCGCGCGGTGGGCGAGCGCAAGCGGAGGCGGTCGGAGGGCGACGCTGCCGCTGTTGCTGGTGATGACGAAGAACAGCAGCAGAGTACATGGCACACGAACACCATTGCTGACAGTACAGGTGGTGAAAGTGTGAATGGTGGTCACGAGCGAGCAAACGGGCGAGACACAAGAGAAGAGAAGCACGACGATGAAGAAGATGACAGCACGAGCAGCTCTGTAGTCAATGGGCACGGCGTTCATCATGCAGAGGGAGAAGAGGAGACCAAGCAGAGCGAAGGACACATAGCCAAAGGAGGTGTTAATGGTAGTAGTAATCAGAGAGATCCTGCTGGTGGTGGTGACGATGCAGACAGTGACGACGACGATGAAGAGGAAGACGTGCTCGTCGTGCTCGAGCTTGCGGATTTCAAGAACCACCCGATCTTCGACGACTACCGAAGTATCCGCATTGAAGTATGTGCCTGCGTGTGTGTATGCATTCATGATGCTATTGACAGTGTGCTGACATGAAGCTCTTTGACTAATGGTGGTGATGATGATAACGATGAGCAGGGCATCGACACGGCGGCGCCCGTACTGCAGATCGGCGAGTACACGCTCTACGGACAACTCGAGGAGACCGTGGGCACCAACTTTTTCTACGACACAACCAACAGGACGCGCGAGAACAAGTACGAGTATGTGGGGCAGACGACCAAGATGATCAAGTTCACGATCGCCCCACCCGAGCCATAGCTGCGCTAAAAAATAAGTCAGCGTCGTGAACCAATAGAGAGAGAAAAGTTAACGAACGGGGCTGCTCGCGTTCGGTAGCTCTTGGTGATGGTGGTGTACCATTTGTGAATATTTCGTTGTTGTTTATACGCTTTTTTTCTCTTTTGTTTATGGGATTTCTTCATGAAAATGAAGCAGCGAAGCTGTTCCGAGGGTGGGTGTGTAGTGATCTCTCTCTCTCTTTCTCTCTCTTCGCAGCTTGATGGTCAGGTCACATGGGTAACCTAACGGTAGAGCTGCTCGACCGCGAGGTTGTGCGCGATCTCGAACTCCCACTTGTCGCCGTTCGCGAGCAGCTTGGCCTTGTCGTAGAGCAGCTCCTCGTGGGTCTCGGTCGCAAACTCGAAGTTCGGACCCTCGACGATCGCGTCCACGGGACACGCCTCCTGGCAGAAGCCGCAGTAGATGCACTTGGTCATGTCGATGTCGTAACGCGTGGTACGGCGACTGCCATCCGCACGCGGTTCCTGATGATACAAGCAAGCAATGAAGAAATATGGGCGGGTGAGGACTGGTACATCAAGCATGAATGGGCTGGGCCGGTGGTCCATCGATGGACGGACCACCGGAAACCACCATGCAGAACGATTGGGAATGGACGTACGGCTTCAATAGTAATAGCTTGCGCTGGGCAAATGGCTTCGCACAGCTTGCACGCAATGCATCTACAGCAATCAACACGAGCATAAACGTAACGTCGTTAGAATCCCTTGCAGTGCAAATATAACCAATAGTCAATTGTCCACACAAGTAATGAGATTCCCGTACCGTTCTTCGCCGCTCGGGTAGCGACGCAGCGCGTGCTCACCACGGAAGCGCGGGCTCAGCGGACCCTTCTCGAACGGGTAGTTGATGGTCACCTTGCGCTCCAGGTGCACCTCGAGCGCGAGCCACGTGGCGCGGAAGATCTCGCCAAGGAAGAAGAGGTTCGCGGCCTTCTCGACCACATCGTTCCACTTGGGCTTCTCGATCGCGTTCTCGCTCTCGTTGCGCACGGGGGACGCGGTGGAGAACGCGCGCGACGCGGACACGATCGCGGTGCTCGCGGACGGCGCCGCCGTCTTCTTGGCGGCCGCTGCCGCAAGAAGGGATCGACGCACCAACAGGGGGCTCATGCTTGCTTGCTGGGAGGCTGGCCTGGGGCTGTTTGTTATCACACTCGAATAGCGCAACTCCACAAACGGAGGGCTCACGAGCGCAAGAGGGAGACGGCGATTAGGATAAGGGACAGGTTCCGCGTCTACATTGGGATGCATCGCGAAATACGGAACGCTAGGGATGATACCTCACCAAGTTAATTTGCAGCGTGTTGCGATCGCACTCTCATCAAGGAAGTCGCTGCCATGGCGCCGACGACAACAAGTTCTATGTCATGACAGACCGGTGGCAGAAGTTCACAACCACCTCGATTGAGTGCGTGCTCTGCTACTATCGTTCAGTACACTGCGTGATGGCGTTTAGTTGTACAGGTGACTCAAACTCGTTCT
>JAADWP010000799.1:0-14999 GCA_023336215.1 Globisporangium iwayamae | reverse complement strand
GCGTAGCGTCTTGTCGAACTGTTGCAGAGCGCGGTGCAGCGTCATCCGCGATGGAGGGCGAGCGAGCTGGAAGGTCGTTGCTGCCCAAGCTCCGAGCTCACGATAGCTGCGGTCAGGAACAATCGCGTAGTGGTCTCGCAGTTTTTGCTTCTGCTCGTTTGTAAGGCGCACATACGGTGGCCGCGTCGGCATCGCGCTGCTCTCTGTCAGCTCTGTTGTGTGTGTTTGTCAATTCATTGAGAAATAGATCAAAGGCTTTGGATGGCTGCGGGCGTTCGGACTGATTGGTGGTCGGTGTCGCTCCAACCTAATGAGGAACTGGTCAAAAAGTAAATCAATCGGTTTTGGAAGGGTATGCCATTTTAGTGGTGTCTCAATTTGGGGAGTTTGCCTGTATTTTGATTCTGATTGATGAAAAAATGTTCATGTTCACAAACCACTGTCGCGGACTGTTTATAGTCAAGTATCTGCTAAGGACATTGGATTCTTATGACTCGGAATCATCTATTTGAGGTAAACAATGTCCACCCCGACGCTTTAGCCGAACCACAAGGGATCGCTTTCTTCAAATAGCGTTTTCCGAGCCATTATTTGTGTGTCCATAGCGGTCACGACACGACCACGAAACGGTCATTCATGTGCTAAAATAACCCAACGGCCGTGCACCAAAATAACCCACTTCGCTTTGCTCTCTTGCTCGCTCGCTCACTCACGAGTAGCTCGTCCCAAGTCCTTCGCCATGCAGGGCGGCGACGACACCTCCAGCGAACAGCAACCTCCAGCACCCAGAATTACCCAAAGAGACGACGACCAAGCCGCGCTATACGACCACGACGATCGACAGCCGCTGCTATCACCAGAAGAGGAAGACGCAGAGCAACGTCGTGAGCGAAGAAGAACTCCAGAAAGTGCGTCGCCGCCAGTAGCTACTTCTGGCGTCACTGCGGACTCAAACGCCGCCGCCACGCGCGCCAGTGCGGCCAGTACGCGCATCTTAAACGCTATCCCACAATTCTCGCAGTGGCTCCAGGACGTCAACAGTCACGCCACGCAGCTGCAGATGCACGGACTGCGGCGCCAGGGCTCGAGCGGTGGGGGAGCCTCATCAGTCGACGACGCGGTGACAGGCGCTACTTCTTTGTACCACACTGTAGATCTAGATGGGCGCGATGATGACAACGTTGCAGATCGGAGACGCAACTTGACTTCCTCTCAGAGCCGACGACGCGGAGCTCCCGCGCCACGCTCAGTGGCGTTACTGCCGTCATCAATTCCTTCAGCATCGGTTCATCGTGAGCATCGAGCGTCGCTGTTTGAAGATGAAGATGACAATGGTGGACCATTGACACCAGTAGCACGCGTTATGGTGCACAGCGACGGCGAAGGTAATAGCAGCGAGTTCCCCTCGCCACAAGCCGGCGCAACTCCGCAGCAAGCACCTGCTACTGCTACTCCCACAGCTCAACAGGACAACACCAACAGCGACGACCAGAGCGCGATTGACGAGCTGCACGCGCTCTTCCGCCGCTGTCACCACTCGCTGCCGTTCGTCGGGCTCTTTATCGTCTACTTTGCGTACCAGCACACGACGGGCATCGTCGTGTTCGTGGTCGGCACTGTCGCGATCGTGGGGCTCGACCAGCGTATCCGCGCGCAGGTCGCGTTGAAGGAGAAGGCGAGCGCGCTGCACCTCGCGGGCATCATCGCCATGTGCGTCATCGACACCTTCGCGCTCTGTTGCATCGACGGCGACCCGAACCCGCTACGGCATTTTGTACGGATCTTCCAGAGCGACGCGGCGCTGCACGACGGCACGTTCTGGGACGTGCTCTGGACGGTCATTGTCAACGGTAAGCCTATCTTTCTCTGTTGGTTGCGTGCTTCTGTGAGTGACTCGCAGGTAATGCAATCATCGTGTACTCATTTCTAATTGCCCCTTTTGCCCCTCCCTTTAGACTTCATCATCCGCCTCTGCAGCGTCGCAGTGAAAGCCGTCGTCGCAGTTGTCAAGTCGGACTCGCTGCTGTGGTTGCGAAGACGGAACAACATCAGCGAGCGGGGCGCCATTGCCCCCGCTGCTACAAGCCCAAGAAGCCCCCGTGCTGGCTTTGGTGCCTCGGACCCGTACGTGCATGCAATTGACTTAGAGAGCCAATCCACGCCAACAACAGAGTCGCAACCGCGAGCGCCGTCGTCTATCACGTTCTACCGACGCAAGGTACGCAACATATGGATAGAGCCATGTACTGCATTATATTTCCCACAAGTGCTTTGGCTATTGTCTGACATGTCTCCCTCCTTTGTGCCAACCTAATAGCGCAAGCTGTACGGAATCATCGAGCTGGCGTCGATTTTCGCTCGCTCGCTCCTGGCAGGCTTCCCGTGGTGCGTGTACTACCAGGTACGTCTATGTGCTAGTCTCTACATTCTATACAGAGCAAGCTCCCCACCTGACAAGCATTGACTTTATGCTCGTCTGGTTGCTCACTTTAGCTCTGCTCATCCAAGTTCGTTGCGGACACGTTCACGTTTGGGTACATCCTCATCAAGGTATACACGCAGAAGACACACAACTATACGGTCGGTCTTTATGGACGGCACTCATACTGACCTGCTTTGTCGATGTGTGTGTGCTTTACAGGGGATGATTCTTGGGACTCAGGGCCGGAAGATCGCCGCGCTCGTGCGCGCCTTCGTGACTTTAGGACTCGAGTTCGGCGTCTACGTCTCGCACGAAGACCTGGTCGAAGCCGGCTCGCCGGACTGCTCGATCTGCTACGAGGAGATGCACCAGCCCGTGAAGCTCTCGTGCTCGCACATGTTCTGCGAGGAGTGTGTGATGGAGTGGTTCGACCGCGAGCGCTCGTGCCCGCTCTGTCGAGCCAACATGGCGTCTTCGAGCGAGCGCACGCAGGACGAGGTCAAGCCGCAGTTTTTGGACGGGAGCACGAGTTTGTTCCCACAATTATTTTAATTCCATCGCGTCTGCTTTGATTTTGACTTTCTGGAGACGAAGATGGGGTCTGTTGTAGTGAGGCTAGCCTGGTATTGCTCTTAGCTGGTCGTGGTGTCGCTGTTATCGAGAGGAATGACGTCGATGGTGACTGTGCCAGGTTCCGAGAGTTTGCCCAACGTGAACTGGCGCGTGAGGGTGCCTTCAAGTATCGCCCAGATCTTCGGTCCCTCTGGGATCGAGTGATCCACTGCTGACTGCCTGATGCTGTCAGTGAAGGAATTAGTTGAGGACTCAGGCGTGCCATTGTCTGTTGAAACCATTTCAGGCGACGACAATGATGGAGAAGAAGCAGCCGTGGAAGTGGGGACGGGTACCGACATTGTCGCGGTCATCGGGGTCATCTCGATCACCTGGAAGCGCATGCAGACCTGAACCTGGACCTGGAAGACGTCGCTGGCGTCGTCGCTGACGATGTCCATTTGCACGGGACAGGCGTCCTGCGAAACAGGACAAATCGACACGTGACTGTGCTGGCAAAAGAAGCTGATTGCGTCGTAAATGTCCCCACCACTCTGCGTGCGTGAACTGCCTCGCAGCACGCGCTCGACGAATGCCAGCGCGCGGACTTCCGAGTACTTTATGAACCGATTCGTCGGCGAGGTCGGCGGGAGTCCAGGCGTCGATGGTGCTGAAGTTGAGGCTGAAGGCAGCTTTGAAGCTGTGAAGTCTGCGGAACCAGCGACTGCGCCTGCCGCGGTCGTTCGAGCCTCCTTGGCGCGTTGCTCGGTTTTCCGCACAAAGTCCATGACTTTCATCACGACGTACTTGACGACCTCTGATATGTTGTCCTGTTCAGATCGACTGCTAGTGCTGCTCTCGTGGTTCGAGCAATTACTGTCGCTGTTGTCGGCTGCTGTCGTGACGATGAGCTTCTGGTCCACGAGGATCTTGTCGCGCTCGAGGTCTTTGATGATCTGCACCATGCTCAGGTTCTTGCTCGAGCGCCGCTGCTGTTGTTGGTGCTGCTGAAGTATCTGCTGCTGATGGTTGCCACTTTGGAGAGTGTCGTGCCGGTCGATTCGATTCCGCAGCCAGCTGAGAGAGATACACAGCGGCAAATGGCTCGAGAGCACCTGGCGGTACTGGCTTAGGCCCCGCACGTCCCGAATCGAGCGCTCGAGCATGTACAAGTGGAACATACACACGCGATCGAGTGCTGCGACCCACGTGTCGCACTCTTGCTCGCCACCGTCGCTGTCGGAGACTTCGAATGTGTAGATGCTGTACGAGACCTGTGGAAAGCCCGGGGTGGAATTTCCAAGAGGACCGGCGCGTGGAGGAAATGCTGCTACCTGGGATGAACCATTGTTGCTGCGTGCATTGGGGACGAGAATCTGGATCTGGTAGCGCACCGCGCTACCTTCGCCACCAGCGGCAGCATCCAGACCTGATGATTTGGCTAATGAGACTTCATATTTACGAACCTGGCAGCCGTGGAGCTTGATCACACGAGCTGGTTCTGGGCTGACTGGTAGTTGTGATGAGGGCTGCGACTGCGGCTGCTGCTGGAGCGCGTCTGCCAGCAGCCACGATAGAGAAGTCGGGAGCTTGATCTTGTTGCTCAAGCCAGCGAGCGACGCCGAAGGTACGGATGATGAGCCATTTTCGCTCTCACCACGACTGGAAGGAACGGGTGTCATCTCAAACTTGCCGTACTCTTCAGACAGCGTGCACCACATCCTCTGACGCGCTCCGCCAGCTGGTCTGCTCGATCCTCCACCAGTGTCACTGCCGAAGAGTGTCTTCATCAGCAGTGGCGGGCGCAGATTCCAGTCGGGCACCTGCACGAGCGTCAAGTACCCGGTCTTCAGGTGCCGCGTGCCCTCCTGTTTCTCCATGTTGAAGCCCTTCATGATCGCGAGCAGCTCAGAATGGAGCAGTTCTACGCCGGAGTCGGAAAGCTGGCTCTCGTAGCGGAGGCGCTGGATCGTGAACCAGAGCTGGCGCACGCGCTGCCGGGCGTCGCTCTGCGAGTGCAGTAGCTGGATTGAGGCGTTCAGGAAGACGTCGCAGGCGTTTGCGTTTTTTGAATCGGAGGCCAACTCTGGAGGTGATGCTGACGGTTCACCGGAGATCTTTTCAACTTCTGAAGCTGGTACTTTCAGGCTGTTTCCTGCGTGGAGGTTGGAAGCCTCGGTGCTTGGTGTATCTTGTTGACTCTGTTGCTCGCTTGTCACCGCCGGTGTGGTCTCCACCGGTGGTGGCGACTGCTGTTTTGCGATCGGAGCGAGCGGCAGAGCAGCGATGAGGATAATGCCTCCGTCGGATTGCGAGCGCATCATGCGTCGCAGGCGGTTCATCGGCGATGAAACGCCAGCTTTCGACGGCGTGGGAACTGACTGTGACGCCTGCGGCGACGATGGTGTTTGTTGAGAGCTCTGGCTGCTTGGTTCGGCGGACGGCTGGGCATCTCTTGGCTCAGCAGAACCTTCTCCTTGACTGCCCTCTGGCTGCACGACACTTGTGAAAGCAGCTTTCACGCCGACTTCTCCAGGGACAGCTGAGCCATCGCCACTGAATGTCTCGAAGCCCGACGGCTTTCTCCGCGTGAACGACAGCGTGCGCATGATGGCCACTTAGAACTCGCTTGCTGGGTGCGCTGGTGTTGGGACGGGCTTGGTAGTGCTGGAAGAAGAGCACTCGCGATTCCCATTTCTCTCTCTTTCACGAACCTCGCTGACAATCTAAACTCAGCCTCGTCCCAAGAAAAGAAACTCGAAACGACCCAAGTGAGCACTTCGGCTTTGCCAATCAGAGTACACATCCTTGACCTATCATGTGTCAGTCAGTCGTTCCGCTGCCATCCCTGATGCTACTTGAAGCGCTCTCCGATTAGTTCGACCATCACCACCATACACAATGAATGGATGGGTCAGCAGCACCACACAGCGCATGCAGCGTACCTTGTTCACAACTCCAGCACCGACTACGAGCCTTGAATCAACAGAATACAAGCGCTAGACACACCTTCTGCGACCGACCAAATGCGAGCCACAACGCCTTGGTTTCCTCTATATATTCCCCGCTTTCGTCACGCTCACTCTTTTTCTCTGCTGCTTGTCGTTTTTCGTTTCGCTTTCCTCTTCCGATATGTACAAGCCACACTCATACAAATGCCCTGTTTCGTTCTCTCACCTCGCCTTCGTCCGTCAACATTGGTGGACTCTGCGTCCCTTGTTCTCGTCGTCTTCCGCCTCAAGACAGGACATCAGCTCCATCTTCGCTTTCGTCCTCGCTCTCTTGTCTCTCTCAGCACTGTTTATTGTTCAGACCATCGGTCCAGTGTCTTCTTTAATACTTCAAAAGTTGTCCACGAGACGGCGACGGACGGCGCGTGCACGAGCACACGCGGGTAGACGCCGCGGAAGAACCCGGACATGCCCTCCTGCGCCTTGATCTGCACCAGCGCGTCCATGAGACCGCGGTACTGCACGCGCATCTTGGGCTCGCCGCCGACCGCCTGGTTATCAAAAATCACAATTTCAATACATACTAACAGAGTTAGCGAGGAACTCTTCATGGATGACGATGGCCACAGCAATGCGATGCACGTACGGCCGCGGACGGGTTGTTGATAGCGCAGGACGCTGGGACCGTGAGCGCCACGCCACGCGTCTGAAGCTGCGCACATCGGGAACGAGAAGGACACTGTGGGTATCAACAATCACGCCACATTTTGTAAGCAAAAACAAACTTCAACAGGTACAAAAGGGTATAAAAACCTGCAGTTCGGCGGTGGGAGAGCCAAAGGAAGCAGTGGCAGTGGCAACGCGTACCGAGGCGGCGTCTTCTTGCGGCACGAGCAGCATCTGCGTCTGCAGTCTTGTCTTCGCCACGTCCAGCGGATTCGTCAGCGCACCAGCCTATTCAGTTATGAGCATAGCGCAAAGTCAGTATGATGCGAATGCTGTGTGCGAATTGAGATGTGGCTTGCAAATTCGTACCAGAGCTCCGGCCATGGCGCCAGACGCGACGTAGGCCGTGACGTTCATTTCGCCACTCGGGTTTAAAATCTTCTTGAACGTCTCGTTCGCGGACACCATGATCATGCTGCATGCGGTGGCACGAAATGCCAAACACGGCGTTAGCCACACATTCGCAAGGTGATCGATCACTGTAGAAGCTTACAGAAGTCCTGCAAACAGCTCAATATGCGTGCGTACCTGTACGGCAGGTTCATGATGAAAGTCGTCGGGAAGCTAATATACAGCGCTCGTAGTCCTTCTTGCCTGATGATCTAGAGATATAGGAGCACAAAGACAGTTGGACAGACTCAGCATTCGCCTTAGCACAGCAAGAAAGCAAGCAGGTCACATGATGACGTACCGTCTTGAAACAATCGGTCACACCGCTATAGTACCCTAACTGCAGTCGCTGCTTCACAACCTGCAAGGCACGAATAATAGAGACATTCGTCAGACCACCTTTCCCTTGCTCAAGCGCCACTCAATCGCCATGAGAGCAGTAACACTAGACCACTAGTGCAAGGCATGACGTACGTCCATTGGCGTCATGATCGTGTCGTGACAAACAGTGGCAACGACACCAGCGGCGCCTGTAAGGAATAACAACACCATCCATTCATTGTCACAAAAGGGATAACAAGAGACACGCGTTTGTTAGAGCAATGGACACACACCGCAGCACAAAGCCAATAGCAACAACAATAACAATGGTAACGTACCAGATGCGACCGGCGTATGCTCGGCACTGTCGGCGCCGAGGGACTTCTTCATCGCTTCAAACACGGAGAAGTAGACCGCATGCGCCGGGAGACTGGCGCTGAGCATCGTGCTGACGCCGCGGAAGAGCCGCAGCGGACCTTCCTCGGCGATGAGCTTGCGACCCGTCTGGATCGCAGAGAGCTTCAACGGCTTACCGTTTACAGGGCAACGCTGGCACTGCATGTGGGTCTGGCGAGCACAGAATTGGAAGGCACATTGGCGTTAGATGCACATTGAACTCGAGTAAAAGGCTGGCAAGCGTGAAGCACGTCAATATATATACACTTGAAGCAGACACATAGACACGCACGAAGTGATGTGAGCTGAACAGGCGTCATCGCCTTCCACTGCCCACCACCACCAGAATGCAAATCCACAGATCACCACTCGTGATGAAATGTCGACAACTCTCATAGGCGAAGCACAGTGGCAGGCGAATCCGATTGCCACCGCCGCCCGCCACTGTCTTCATCATGCTCTTCACACATACAATTGAAATAGCAGCGAAAAACAGCAGTCCTATTAACGCCCCCTCTTCCATGCATAAACACATACATACACAGACATACATACATACATACATACATACATACATACATACAGACAGACAGACACACAGACACACACACGCGGTCGTTGTCGCCCCGTTGCTTACTTTGATCGTGTCGATGGGAAAGATGGAGACGTGCTCGGCGACGCCCGCGGCCGAGCCCGCCATCATGTGGTGCAGGAAGGAGCCTTTCTCGGGCGTCCACTCCTCCCAGTCCTCGTCGATCACGCCCGGCGTCGTCGTCGAGGCCATCGTCAGCTGCTGCTTGCTTGTCGCTCGCGTCGTCGGGTGGCTTGCGCTTGGACACCAAGTAACCAAACTGGGGCCGACCAATTGATGAGCGCGAGCGAATCATACCAGCGGCGGGGCTGGCTGAACCGAGCGATAGACCGAGCCGCCTCTCAAGCGGCAACCTTCGCGGGTGATCCACCACGATCACAATGTCAAGCAGACACCTTCATTTCGCAACTACTCGCTGATTGGACACATGCCGAGTGTGTGATGACTCGCCTATTTATGACCTCGGTAAATAGCTGGTGCACTTACAGCAGCGTATTATGGGTATTTCAGAGGTGGTTTGAGGTCAGATTAGATACTGATATTGAGCTCTTGATCAAAATAAAAAGGATGCGTGCGGATTTGTCCAACCTTGCACTGGTTAGGAATGCTTGAGCAGCAAACAAAGGGAAAACCGAGCCAGCGTTGATGACGGCCAGGCTTGTTTGCATGACCATTGCAGCAGGTCGGACGGGACAGGAGGTGTTTGCACAATGCAATGCGTCTCTGTGTATGTTACCGGGCGAGTCAGTGGCTCCATGGCTCGCTCTCTTTGCGGTCGTGGCGTTCCCTAGGCCCACATGCGCAGGTGATCCTATTGCTCTTCTTCATGGCGCGTGCCTTAGCACAGCAGCGCAAGCAAAGTCGGCTCTCTGGCATTAGTGGGTAATGGCGCAAACGAGTGGATGCAGAGCCGTTCGCGGCACACGCCCGACAGTGGCATCGCTCCTTTGATCAGCACTCGCTCGCTCACTCACTCATACTGGTGGTGGGCTCACTTCTACTTCGTGCGCTTGTGACATACAAACGCCAAGTGAGAAAGGAAGAGGCGCTGTTTAACAACACACCAGGACTGCTTCATTCACTGCATTGCAGGATTCTCGCTAATTGACAGACCGCCACCACCACCATGTAGCAAATTGAATCCCTAGGGTGGGTTGTTAGCCATCCACCTCTTCCACAGTTTGAGCTAGTCGCTCGCTCTATTGGAACTCGATTAGCTGGACCTATCCCATTCGGACTGGAGTGTACAAGCGTCTGACCGTCCTAGCCTTCCTACTGAAAGCGGCACACTTCTTACCCCAATGCTGAACCCAAGAGCTCACATGCAACTTATGTTCATGCGCTTGAGCTCAGCTGTTCGTGCGAAATCATTTCTGATAGTCAAGCTCTGTCGATCAGCTGAGTGGAGAAAATTTGACGCAGGTGACAGCTTCTGGACAGCCAACCGCAGCTGAGCTCCCGGCGAAAGATGGAGTCGCAGCCGGTTTTCGGGTCAGCGCGACCATCGCTTTAGGCGGCTGCCATTCGTCTGCACTGCGCATATCGGGCGGACTGGCGGACAGACAAGAGGCGGTCGTCGATCAGCGAATTTGGCAAGCGGTGCTTTGCACCCGCGGCACTGAACGAGAGCATGCTGGACGCACTGAACAGCGCTGAGCGATGGCTCTACTCACCTGCCTTCAAACTTGCTCCACGCGGATGGCGCCTGACGACTTGGAAAGTAGAAAGCCCTGAAGCTCCTGTGAGTGGAGTTGCGGCACGCGCAGCGTGAACTCCGCTCCGCCGCCACCATCGCTGCCGTACTCTTGTGCCACGATGTCGGCGAGGAAGCGCGCGCAGCCGTGCTTGACTGCATCGATGTGCGCAAAAGGAGCGCGGATGTGCAGCAGCGTCGTCGGCATCTTGTCGACGATCTCCACGTGCTCCAGTACCTCTTGCGCGCCGGCACCATACGCGCGGATCAATCCGCCCGTGCCCAGCAGCGTGCCACCAAAGATGCGCGACACCACGACGCACACGTCGATGAGCTGTGCGCGCTGCAGTGCCGCGAGGATCGGCTTCCCCGCCGTGCCGTGTGGTTCACCGTCATCCGAGCAGATCTCACGCCCATCGAGCGTCGTGTACGCGTAGCAGTGATGGCATGCCGATGGGAACTTGGCTCGCTGCTCTGCGAGCAGCTCCTTCACTTGTCGTTGTGCCGTGTCGCCCTGTAGCTCCTCACCATCGTCGCTACCCAGCGGCCATGCGGCGGCGATGAAGCGCGAGCCCTTGCGCTTGGCGATCTCGTGCTCCACGGCGCGGTGGATCGTCTTCCGCGCTGCTGCTGCCACGCTGCTGGCCATGCTGCTCGTGGTCGGCGTTCAACAGATGAGTGTGCTGTGGGTGTCCAATCTGCGCCAAGAAGCGCGTACCGTCACAAAAGGGCCAAAAATGGTGTCCTGTAATTTCAGGTATTATGTATATGTCTTTATTTATATTTACAAACAGGTATGCTGCAGTCTAAGTGACATACTATCAGCATTATATAGAATCTATAAAAAATAGGATATTATACATCGGATTAATGCTGGTATCAAGCGGTATCTAGCGGTATCCAAACTGAGCATCCAAGATTGACAAGCATTCACACACATCCACAAGCCGCAAGCATTCGCATATTCACCGTCGCGTCCGCAAGAGAGACCCACGCAGCCGATAGAGAGAGAGAGAAAGAAAGGATGGCGCAGCGCAAAGACTCTGTGGCGCGCTTCCTCGAGTTCCTACGCTTCCGCACCGTGAGCGGCGACGGCCCAAGTGGCACCTATCAGCAGGTGCGTCTCGGCAACTTTTAAGCTCAGCGAGGGAGGCGACGTTTAATCAAATGTGCGCATGTGTGCTGTGCTACTATTCTCTGTGATGACGACAGGCTGCCGACTGGCTTCGCGACTACCTCACCGAAGGTGTAGATGCAGTCCAGAAGACGTGGGCGTATTCGAACTTGCACCGTATAATTGGACTAACTTGTGGTGTGCTTGTGTTCTGTGTCATTTGCAGAGGGGCTTGATGTGGAAGTGTTTGCGCCTGTCGAGAACAAGCCCATCGTGTTGGTACGTATGCTTTGTCGTATGTTATTAATGCTTCACATACAGGCAATGGGACTGATAGAACTGCTGTGCTTTTGGCATCACAGGCCACGTGGAAAGGCTCGAACCCGGCGCTCCCGGGCGTGCTGCTCAACTCGCACTACGACGTCGTGCCCGTCATCCGTGAGCACTGGCAGTTCGATCCCTTCGATGTAAGTAGGCATTGCCTATCTATCTGCTTGTCTGGATAAAGAACTGTCGAGCGGTTAATAAGCCCGCATGGTCTATCATATTCTAGGCCAAAGTGCTGGACGACGGCCGCATCTACGGCCGCGGCACGCAGGACATGAAGAGCGTGTGCATCCAGTACGTCGAGGCAGTGCACAAGCTCAAATCTGCAGGCTTCACACCCAAGCGCAACGTGTACCTGCTCTTCGTTCCAGACGAAGAGATCGGCGGCGGCGATGGCATGGAGCGCTTCCTCAAGAGCGCGCAGTTTGAGGCAATCCAGCCACTGGCGTTCGCCTTTGACGAAGGGCTCGCGAATCCCGAAAATGCATTCACAGTCTTCTACGGCGAGCGTGTGCCCTGGTGGCTCTACATCAAGGCTGAGGGTCCGACGGGCCACGGCAGCCGCTTCATCAAGAATACGGCGACGTCCAAGATCATTGAGATCTGCAGCAAGGCGCTGGCGTTCCGCGCCGAGCAGGAGAAGGCACTCGACGCCGACGCCGGCTGCAAGCACGGCGACATGAAAAAGAAGAAGCTGGGCGACGTGACCACGATCAACATCAATGTGTTGGAGGCTGGTGTCTCAACCGACGGCGGCAAGACCCACGCGCTGAACGTGATCCCGACCACGGCCGTCGCGGGCTTTGACGTGCGCATCTCGCCCAACCTGCCCATGCTCGAGTTCAAGGCGATGCTTGACGAGTGGTGCTCGGCCGAGGGCGTCACGTGGGAGTTTGCACCTTGGTGGAAGGACCCGATCCGCGAGCACTACCTGACCAATATCGACGACGGGAACGTCTGGTGGAAACTGTTCAAGGGTTCGTGCGAAAAGCTCGGGGTTCCCCTTGAAGCCGAGGTGTTCCCAGCGGGCACCGACAGTCGCTTCATCCGCCGCTTGGGCATCCCGGCGTTCGGGTTCTCGCCCATGAACAAGACCGAAATCCTGCTGCATGAGCATAATGAGAACCTGCACAAGGACACCTTCCTCAAGGGCATCGACGTCTACGTGACGATCCTCCAAGACGTGTTGACGTTTGACGAGTAAAACCCTTCAGGATCCATTCTAACAACTACAAATGCTTTAACGTGTTAGCTTGAAATTGGTTCGGTCAACATGAAGACAGTTGCAGAAGCTTCCCCCTTGACCTCTCTTGGCGCGTAGCTCTGACACACAACACTGTTAGATTGCACCCAAACAGTCTTGGAGACTTATGGTGTGATCCCATCATCTTTCATTCCCTCACCGTCGTACGAGAAGAGATCCAGGAGAATCGCCGTGTAGACGTCGATACCTTTGAGGAAAACGTCTTTGTTCAGGCTTTCGTTGTGCTCGTGAAGCAGGATCTCCGTGTTGTTCATGGGCGAGAAGCCCAATGCCGGAATACCCAGCTGACGCAGGAAGCGACTGTCGGTGCCCGCTGGGAACACCTCGGTTTCAATGGAGACCCCAAGTTTCTACACACAACACAAGTAAAAACAGTGTATCAGCACAGCGGTTTACTCATCACTCTATCAGCACGAACCTTGTCAAAACGCCTTGCTTACCTCACAAGAGCCTTGGAAGAGTTTCCACCACACGTTCCCATCGTCTAACGGCGTCGTGTAGTGCTGAAGAAACGGGTTCTTGAGTCTGTTTGAGAACGCCCACGACACGCCCTCAGCTGAGCACCACTCGTCCACGCGAGCCCTGAACTCTTCGAGGTCCGTGTGCGGCGAGATACGGATGTCGAACGCCGCGACCGCCTTCGTGGGGATCACATTCAGCGCGTGGGTCTTGCCGCCGTCCGAGGACACGCTGCTGTGCAGCACCGTGAGGTTCACGGTTGTCACATCACCCAGCTTGCGCTTCTTCAGTTCCCCATGTTTACAGCCATCATTCGTGTGCAACAGCTTCTCCTGCTCGTCGCGGAACGCGAGCACCTTGTTGCAAACATCCACGATCTTTGACGTCGCGGGGTCCTTGATAAAGCGGCTGCCATGGCCAGTGGGGCCGGTCGCCGTGATGTACAGTGGCCAGCCCGTGCGCTCGCCGTAGAAGACCGTGAAGGCGTTCTCGGGGTTCGCGAGTCCTTCGTCCAACGCAAACGCAATCGGCTGCAGCTTTTTGAACTCTTCATGGACCAGGAACTCCTGCATACCCTGCACACCGCCGATCTCTTCGTCGGGGACGTACAGCAGGTAGATGTTGCGTTTGGGCGTGAAGCCCGAAAGAGACTTGAGACGGTGTACGGCCTCGACGTACTGGATGCCCACGCTCTTCATGTCTTGAGTGCCTCGGCCGTAGATGCGACCGTCGTCCAATACTTTGGCCTAATATTAAATGGGCAGGCAGCAATTAGAAGACTAGACATTGGTTTCAGCGCCCGCCAACCAGCAGTGAGAGGGACGTGACGTACGCCAAAGGGGTCGTGCTCCCAGTACTCCTCCATTACGGGCACAACGTCGTAGTGCGAGTTCAGAAGGATGCCAGGCAGTGACGGGTCTTCCCCAAACCAGGTCGCCTGTAAATTGAAGATCACACAGTTAATCTACTGTTATACAACGTCGCCTCGGCGAAGTAGTGGTGGCTTTGGTGAGAGAAGCTTACCAGCACGACGGGCTTGTTGACAACGGGTGAGAACACATTCACAGAGAGGCCACCTGCACAATCAGCAACAAACAACACCAGTATCGTTAGCCCTCGTCTGGACCAACCAAAATGACCATCCCGGTCATGACAACACCCTCACTCTCTTCAAGGTACGCGCGGAGCCATTCTGCGCACTGGGGGCGATACACAACACGTTAGCACAACAACAGACACACGATCGGATGAGAAGCGTATGATGACGTCGTCACCTGCGCATAGCTGCCGCGTGGGCCCTCGCCGCTGATCGTACGGAAGCGCAGATACTCGAGCAGGCGCGTTACGGCGTCCTTCCTCTCGTTAGTCATTGTTCCTCGCTCTTGGTGGTGGTATGTTCGATGGCGTGTGTGCGTGCGTGACTGCAGGTTCGACTCTGAGGTCTTCGAAGCCGTTAGCTGCTGATACTGCTCATGGGATCTCGATACTTCATACCAGGAAGGAAAGCTTCGCAAGCAAGCAGGATGACACCCACTCCAGCTCATGTGCGATAGGTTGTTTCTGATAACCAAACCAAATTGAAATACAGTGCACGTCAGAAAGTTAGGGACATCAAAAAAGCTGAATTATGTGGATTTTTTCGAGTTTTGTGTCTACACTCCAGGCCAAAAATATACGGCCACCCACCTTTTTCCTCATAACTTTGCGACCACTAGGAGTTTAGCGATGCTGTTTGAGTATGTTATGTGACTGACTATACTGTATCCCTCTGCTGTGCTAACAACCCCATTTT
>JAADWP010000798.1:0-15011 GCA_023336215.1 Globisporangium iwayamae | reverse complement strand
TCTCGGAGAGCGACCTCGTGGCCAACCTCGTGCGCTCGGAGCAGCGCTGGGACCTGCTGACTAAGCAGGCGGCGCTCAACGTCGCCGCATGCGTGTACTCGGCCGGGTACATCGGCCACCCCGAGTTCTCCAGGTATGTAGTCTGATGCGCTTTGGCTCAGAGTCTGTGCGTTAGGCTCATTGACAAACTGATGAGGTGGTGTCGTTTTTAGATGGCTGGGCAAGAACTCGTCGGCGTCCAAGTCCAAGCGACTGCTGAGCGAGCTCTCGGTGCGCATGCGAGCGCATGCCTCGGGCTCGCGCGAGGTGATCCGCATGGACTACGTTCCGTACATGAAGGAGATTTTGCTCCAGAAGCTCCTTTCCGGCGACGAGGTGCGCTTTTTGCACAGCATTGATGTCTTGGGTTGTGATGTTGTTGCATAACGCGAGCGTGCTGGTTCTTGTCTATCCAACAGCACGTTGACGAGGTGATCGAGTTGCTCGACTCGTGCGAGATCAGCCGCGAAGACCTGACCGAGTCCATGGAGAGCTTCAAGTTCCCGGGCATCAAGCGCCACTCGTACAGCGAGCTCGAGACCAAAGCGAAGACCGCGTTCACGCGCCAGTGAGTGTTGAGTGGTCACTCTACTGTCTATCTGCTGTATGGCATGTTGCTAACAATCTACCATACTCTCCAATGCACCAGATACAACAAGGCGGTGCACAAGGCGCAGGGCGTGGTCGAGTCCACGTTGGGCTCCACGACTGTCAAGAAAGGTCGCGGCAAGGCAGCTGCAGCCGATGACGACGACGCGCTGCCACCTGCGTCTGACGCTGAGAGCGAACCTGAGGACGACGGTGACGATGTGAGCAAGTTCCAGAAGAAGCCTCGTGGAAAAGCTGCAACAACAGGTGGGACTGCTGGTGCTACGAAGCGCAAGGCTGCAGGCACCACTGGCGCGGCTGCTGGGAAAGCGAAGGCGGCTCCGGCAAAGAAACGCCGCGCGTAGAGCGTGAAAATTGCGGTCGTTGTGTATCGATCCCCAGCTAATAGTGTCCTAACGCATCGCTATGAAAAAATGAAATAACGAGCTTCCAAGATTGGACTGTGAGAAGTAAGAGAATATGATCACTGGCCAATTGCGTGTGTGTGTTTGCCCAATACACAAGGGTTCATAGTCGTAAGTTTGCTTATTGAGATTCTGCTTGGGTTGGTTGGCTGACTAACTGATCATTTCTTCACGGGCTTCTTCTTGTCGCTCGAGCAGAGCACTTTGAAGGAGCAGTTGAGGTTCTTGTCCACGACGAGCATCGCGCCAGCGTTATCGAACTCGTTGCAGTAGTTAGGCGCCGAGAAGATCGTCACGAGCTTGCGCGACGCGAAGAACTCGTAGCCGTCCGAGACGACCTGGTGCGCGCGGCAGACGAGATCCAGGTCGTGCGTCTGCAAAAACTGCTCCACGATGTCGGTGCCAAAGATGTACGACACGCCGCGGTCGCTCTCGGTCCAGCCCTGGCTGTCCGGGTCCGGATCGGACCACAGCAGGTCGCACAGCAGCCCTTCGTCGGGAACGTCCGTCGGCCGGCGGATGTTGCGGATCTGGTCGAGCGTGTACAGGTCGGGCGAGAGACCTCCGTGCGTGCAGAAGATCTTGGGTCAGGGTATCAATCGGTTAGTCCACTGGTGTGTTTTCTTTATGCGAAGGTGTGTTATTGTGTGGTGATGGTGTCGTACCTTCTCGGCCACGACAGCGGCCACAGGCATGCAGTTGAAGCAGTCGCCGAACGTGCGCCATAACTTGATGGAGTAGCGGCGCTTGCACTCGTCATAGAAACCTGACCAAGGCGATGCACGCAGTTGGTTAGCACTCCACGAGCACACAAACGACCACCACCAGATCGGAACGAATATGAGTGCAAACCGTAGATGCGGTTGATCGAGGCGCACTCGTGGTTGCCGCGTAACAGGTAGAGTCGTGTGGGAAACTTGATCTTGTAGGCGAAGAGCAGGCAGATCGTCTCGATGCTCTGCATGGCGCGGTCCACGTAATCGCCGAGGAATAAGTAGCTCTTCTCGTCCGGGAAGCCGCCCATCTCAAAGAGCCGCAGCAGGTCCGAGTATTGGCCGTGCGTATCGCCGCAGATGTTGATCGGCGCCGGCACCTCCAGCAGTGGCGGCTGCTCCAGGAATATCTACTCAGCAGACAGATTATCATTTACAAGATAGGTGTTATGTTTGAGTGCGTTGTGGTCCCACCTGTTGACATGCAGACCAGGACAGGCATGCATGCAAACCGGGACAGGCAGCCGTAGGGACGGACGCTATCGTAAGTGTAGTAAGCAGCGTAATGTACCGTTCTGATTTTGCGACAGAGGAGTGTCACTTCGTCCGTTGTGATGTCCGTGACCTCGGTCTGTGTTGGCTTGTCCTGCACGTTCAGCAATTTCTTGATGATGCTGTCGACGACTAAGAGGCTCGCGTCGCCCATCTTGCCCCTGTTGCTGTTGTTGTCTGTGCGTTGATAGCGACGAAGGGAAGGAAGGAAAGAAGAAGAAGCTGGTGTTGAAGGAAGGTGCCATGGCACAGCAGGCCTTGCGCCATGAAACGCAAGAGGAAGCGCAGCGCTGCGAGCTAAACATAGCAGGCACTCAGTTTCCATGCGCCTACTCATTAGCTACTCGAGGCGTTTCACTCTTGAGCAGCGACTTGACTGCGCGCCATCCAGTGAATCGATATTGGAGGTATCGACTGAGCTGCGAGCGAACGGTCGTGAGAGGTGACGCCGCGGGAGGCGATTTGGAGGATTGTGCACACCACGCCCGCGTGGGAATTTTTCATCGTGCTGACGTTCGTGCCTGGCGATCCAGCCAAGAGACAGACAGGTGGTACCTTCGCGTTGGGTGCGTCACCTGCACGATTGTTGTCGTCGGCATTTTGCTTTGCTCCGGCTGTTTTTCGTTCGCGAAAGTGAGCTCTCTAGTTGACACGCACCAAGTCACAGGCAGCAGTCAGATCGCACCTTGTTTTGTAACGTCCACAATATAACCACATATTGACCGCACTCATTTATTCAAAAGCAGGTGAGAGTATGCTGTTTTTAGACTTGACATTGAGGGTGCAGCCCCCACTAGCTCCCCTTGTTTTGCAAGTTGAACCCAGCTGTTTTGCTTCCCACTGTGCAGGACAGAATAATCTTTGTAGAACGGCAGGGTGCACAAAGGTACGTGGATCTGGATGACCGACCGACACCCGAGCGAGCTCTTCTTTTTTGTGCGGTTCTCTCAGTTGCGGAATTGGCGGAAGAGAAGCAAGCAACAGGAAGGGAAGAAGACCGACAAGCCAACTACAACCACCACCACCAGCTGCAGCCAACAACTACAAGAAGAAGACACGATGAAGTTCCACAAGGAGGTGCTGAACGACGTCTGGATGCAGTTCCTCGTGCTCTGCCTGCTCATGGCGCTCTCGGTCGACTCGCTCAAGTGCGTATCCTTCTCTCTCTCACTCACTCTTGCTGCCTGGTGTGCGATCTTTTGAATCAGTATCCGTTTTGCAAGACGTACTAATTTATTTTGCTTGCGTCTCTGTGTGTGTGTGCACTTGCTGTATTGTGGCGTAACGCAGTCCGATCAAGGCGATCAGCGGCTTTTTGGGGGTGCCGTCGTACTACTGGGGCTTCCTCTACCTGGCGATGATGCTCGTGCTGATCTACGCTAACCTCGCGGACGTGATCTACCGCTGCACGCGCGTGTTCCTGCACAGCATCCTCAGCATTTCGTTCAAGAGCATCGAGATCGTCGGGCTCGACAACATTCCGCGTGAAGGCCCGATCATCTTCACGGGCAACCACGCGAACCAATTCGTCGACGGACTCGTGGTCATGATGACCAGTCCGCGGAAAGTGCGTCACATTTCTTTTCTTATTAGTATTCCGGTCTTCTCGACAGTGGTTTTTGCGGCATGTTCACTAACGCAATTGCTATTTGGGTAATGATGGGTTGATGCCTTTCTCTAGGTCGGCTTCTTGATCGCGGAGAAGTCGTGGCACATGCCTGTGGTCGGCGACTTTGCGCGTATCATGGGCTGCATCCCCGTCGTTCGTCCGCAGGACTCGGTGCTTAAGGGTGTGGGCAAGGTCAAGCTCGCGGACGCCGCCAACGTCGTAGCCGACAGCGCGGCTGGGCAAATTGAAGCCTCCCCAAAGAAACAATACACGCTCATTGGCGAAGGCACGAGCTTCACGGCGCAGGTGACGCCAGGCGACCAGGTGCGCTTCCAGGGTCAGAGCGTGAAGGACAGTGGAGCGCCTGTGAAGATCGTCAAGGTGGTGAGTGACACAGAGCTGCTCCTGGACGCGCCTTTTGTTAACAGCAAGAACGCGCCAGTGTTTGAACTCAGCACGTTCGGCATCTTCAAGAAGGTGGACCAGTCGGTCACATTTGCGAAGGTATACACGCACCTGAAGCGCGGTAACTCGATTGGCATTTTCCCTGAGGGCGGCTCGCACGACCGCACGGACTTGCTGCCGCTGAAAGCTGGCGTGGGGATCATGGCGCTCGGAGTCAAGGACAAGTACAACATCAACGCGCATGTGGTACCCGTGGGTCTGAGCTACTTCCGTGGCCACCGCTTCCGCGGACGCGTGACGGTAGAGTTTGGCACGCCAATTACTGTCGACGAGCAGCTGATGAAGCTGTACGAGCAAGACAAGCGTGAAGCCTGCAACACGTTCTTGCACCGCGTCGAGGATGGCATGCGCTCGGTGATTGTCACGGCGCCAAACTACAACATCATGCAGCTGGTGTTCACGGCGCGTCGCTTATTCCAGCGCTCGGGTGTACGCTTGTCGGCGCGTGAGACGTTGGACCTGAACCGTCGATTTGCGGAAGGCTACAAGATCCTGAGCACGATCCCAAGTGCGTCGGACGACCTGGAAGAGATCCAGAAGAAGCTCGATGAGTATAACAGGACACTGAAGATGATGGGACTGAAGGATCACCAGGTGCCGTTCATTTCGTGGTGGACGATCCATGACGTGATCGGCTCGGCGCTGTACGGTTTCCTCATCTTTGCGCTCGCGTCGATCCCGTCGTTCGTGCTGAACGCACCGGTCGGCTTTTTGGCTCGCTACGTTGCCCACGGCGAGCAGAAGAAGGCGCTCGAGGGCTCGAAAGTCAAGGTCGCGGCGCGCGATGTGCTGTTGAGCAAGAAGATCCAGTTCTCGATCGTCGCTGTGCCGACGCTGTGGTTCATCTACCTACTCGCTGCGGTGCTGTTCACGGACTGGTATTGGTCGTCGATCATCCTGCTTCTACTGTCGTTCCCGCTCTTCTCGTTCTTTGGCGTGCGTTCCGTGGAAGCTGGCATCATTGAGCTCAAGACCGTGCGTCCGCTCTTCTATCGTCTGCTGCCATCGCACAAGAAGACCCAGGATGAGCTCCCGATGAAGCGCCTGCAGCTGCAGAAAGACATCCGCGACTTTGTGCGCAAGTATAAGCCGCAGTTGGGCAAACTCGCCGAGCCGGTGAAGCTCGACTGGCACGAGTACATGCACTCAGTCGCCGTGAAGGAAGCGGAGGCTGCGCTCGCTGCAAAGGCCCTCATGAACGGCTCCAATGCCAAGCCGAGCAACAGTACCAACAACGACGGTGGCTCCTCGGAGGACGACGAAGCAGTCATGACGGTTCACGTTCGCTCACCGCCGACCACGATCACGAAGGACCACGACCTGAGCATCTTGAAGAAGTCGGACAAATCGGTGATCGATCTCGCAGGTATGGAACGCTCGATGTCGTGTCCTCCAGGTTTCCAAGAGGTGCTCGAGAGGCAGCTGGAGCTTGAGCGACAGAAGAAAGAACGAGCGGGTTCCAGCGCTCCGCAGTTGTAAGTATCTGTGCAATTCCATCGTCTTCCTTCCTCGCTCACCCGAAAGCTCCTTGTTCCTCCTTAGCGTCATCCTGTCAGGTACAAATCACACTCAACGCCAAAGCAACACCAACGAAAAAGAAAATACATGTATTGCCTATTCACGTTATACATCACACGCAAACCAAAGTGCAAACTCACACTAACCTTCTATGTCATCTCACACAGGAAACCAGCAGGTCGACTTCTTCTAGTTGTACGACGTGTTGAGCTTGGTTCCGGACGTGCTGCGGTGGAAGATGGAGCCGCGACGCAGGGACGCGAGCGCGTCTTCGCGATCTTTGTCGCTCAGCTGGTGCAGCAGCTCGAGGATACCCGCGACCGCTGCCTTCGGATCCTTCAGACCGAGCTGCACGACCTGGTTCGACGTGAACTCGCGGCTGAGTCCGTGCACGCGCGTCTGGATCCACTCCTTGTCGCTTGCGAGCCACAGAAGCACGTCCTTGTCGCTGCGCGACCAGAACTCCTCAACCGACATGTTCAGTTGACGAGGCACGCGACCACCGTTCACCGACTCAGTGAACCATGTCTTCAAGTGCTGCTCCGCGGCGGCGAACGAGATGCTGCCGGTGCTGCACGCGACGAGTTCACGGCGCAGCTGGAACTCGGCGAGCTGACGCTTGAGGCGCCAGTAGAAGAACGTACGCGCGTTCTTCCACTCGACGATGTCGCGGATGC
Source organism: Globisporangium iwayamae (assembly GCA_023336215.1). Taxonomy (NCBI): domain Eukaryota; phylum Oomycota; class Peronosporomycetes; order Pythiales; family Pythiaceae; genus Globisporangium; species Globisporangium iwayamae. Next base: position 8,425 of record JAADWP010000798.1, on the reverse strand, counting down.
AGCTCTTCGCCTTCATGCGGCCAGGCGTGTCGTGCAGGTCCGCAAACTCGGTCGCCACCTGCACGTAGATCGGCAGCAGCGTGTCTTCGCGGCTCTTGATGTCGCGCGCAACCTGCATGCCCTCCGGCGCCTTCTTCTCGTCCGCAGACAGACCGGCCAGACGCTGGTCGAGCGTCTTGATCTTGTCGTCGAGACGGTGCATTGCCTCCAGCAGCTGCTTCTTGCGGTACTTGATCTCGATCAAACCCGCAGGTTCGAGCACGCCACCGCGGCCGGCCGGGTCGGCGTACATCTCCATGATGCCTTCGTTGATCGTCGGGTCGACGACCGCCCAGGCGCCACCACGGAGCTCCGCGAACGGCGGGATATACACGAACACTGGCTGCTCATAGTTGACGAGGCCATCCACGATCGCCGCGCCGAACTTGAGCACTTCGTCGAACATGTCGCGCTGACCGCCCGAGAAACCGCGCCAATTGGCGAAGATAAAGAGCGGCAGGTCCTCGCCCTTGAAGTCCTTGATAGCCGTCGCCGTCTTGTGCGCCGAGTCCGGGAACCACACCTGGCCAGCCTGCTGGATCAGATTCTCTTGTGTGTTCGGCGCCGCTGGATCAGCTGGCACCACCTTCTCCGACGTACGCACCTCCGTGACCACGACTCCGCACGGAATGCCACCCAGGCGAGCGCGACCCACGACCACACTCTTGGCCCAGCCGTCGAGCGTCTCGCGGAACGAGCCGCGGTCAGCGAAACCCGAGATCCACTTGCCCGTGACCTCGTCGACCTTGCCGGTCAGCAACAGGCGCGGGTCGTACTGCGTGCTCTTGTCCTCCGGGTGGAACTCCACCAGACGCTCGATGACCTCCCAGCCAGACACGTCACGTACTGGCAGTGGGCCGCGGCGCACCGCAGGCACGAAGCTCAACCACTCGATGATGGACGAGACGCCCGAGAGGTGGTTCTTGGCCGTCACGTGGGTCACACCGTTCGTGTGCATCACCTTGACGCCACCAAGCTGGTCGTTCGACGTGTACACGTCCTTGCCCATAAGCTTGTTGAGCGCCTGGTAGCCCGTGAGGATGATCGGCGAGTGGGTCGCGTTCTGCACCGTGCGGTGGCCCAGACGCACAAGGTACGCGCCAATGCCGACACTGCGGCCGCACGCGTACGTAAGCGTAAACACTTCCTGGTACGCGCGCGAGGTCTCGCCAGCAATCGTGCCACTGCCACGCAGGTTCTCCACGCCGAGGTCTTCCTCGAGACCGATGATGTCCGTGAGCACGTAGCGCTCTTCGCCGCTCGGCAGGGTCTTCAGCACCGCGCTCACAGATCCTTCCGCGGACAGGCGCTGGTAGTCCTTGACGTTCAGGTACAGGTACTCGAAGCCCTTCACCGGGTCGTTCTCGTCCTTCCAACTCACCTTGTAGACCGACTTGATTGCCTCGGCCATGCCAATGCGCGCGCCGGCGTTGGCGGAGAAGAAGAAGCGCGGGATGCCCTTCTCACGCGAGAACTTGGACGCCAGCTCAAAAAGGCGGTCCTCGCGCGTGCCGAACGAACCGGCCTTGAACGTGATGTCGTTCGCGATGATCACGATCTCACGGCCCTGCGGGTACTCGGGCGTATACAATGTGAGCAGCCACGCGACCATGCCGATGTCGTTCTGGCCACGTGGGCGGGTCGTCTCCTTCACCGCATTGCCCGCGTCGTCCAAGATGAGCTCCCGCGTCTCCATGAGCACGTTCGGGATCGAGATCTTCACGCCACCCGGCACTGAGCGCTCATGGACGTACTTGCGCCACGAGCGGAGCAGGCTGAACTCGACGAGCTCCAGGAAGTCGTACACGTAGACCGTATTCGACATAGCCTTGGCCATCTCGCGTTTCTTGTCGAACGGGAAGAGCACCGGGTACGGAGTCGTGATCGGCTTGCCGTCCCACTCACCGTGGCCCTCATCACCGATTGAGGTGAAGATCGGCTCGTCGAGGCCCGAGGTCTCAACGTACGCCTCCACACGCACGACGTAGCCAGTCGGGTTGGACGCCACGAGGCGCACCGGGATCGAGTTGTCCTCGTTCGTGAAGCGCGCGTTGATCTTGAGCTCCACCTGGGACACATTCAACTGCGAGAGGCGCTCCGAGTAGCGCGAAGCGAGGATACGGATCACACCTTCCAGGTACTGCGGGTCCACGACCGCCTCTGGTAGGATGTTGAGGAACACGTGATTGTTCTTCGTCACCAAGCCAGTCTTGACAGCCGACGAGCCCACAGCGAGCTCCAGCGCGTTGAGCGCCTCCACGAGCGTGCGCTCTGGTCCAGGGTACACGTCGTACTGCGATCGTGCGCCATCGTCCGATCGTTCAATCTGACGCACGACGGCGCGCACAAAGAGACGCTGGAAGCGGTCCGAGACGATGTGCGAGTCCGACTCCTTGGTCTTCGCCAAGTACAGGTGCACGTTCTTGTTGTTCGACGTGAGCGGCACCACGTTGTAGTTGCGCAGACGGCGCAGCTCAAGCTTGTAGGCGAGTGGCGCCTCGATGTGACGCACGATCTTGTCCTCGCTGTAATTGAGACGGTGTGGGAACGTGTAGATGCTCGGGTACAGGAACATGTCAGCCGAGGCAGACGACGAGTACGCGTCCGCCGCCTGAGGACGCACCGCGAACGTCACGCGACGAATGTTGTGGTTGAGCAGTACTTGTTCCACAGACTTGAGGAACGTCTCCGCGGTCTCCAGCAGCGCAGCCTCTTCGGTCTTCTCGTCCAGCAGGATGATGTGCAGAACGTTCACGCACGGCTCCTTCTTGGACGACAGCGTCTTCTTCGCCAGCGGGAACATGTCGACGACATCGTCGAACGCCGCCTTGACGGCCTCCAAGTCAGCAAACTTGACGATCGCGCCGTGGCGCTGGAAGTTCGAAGAAATCTTCTCGTACTCGAGGTTGAAGCTGCCGCGGTTCTGGTCCGCACCTTCCTCGTTCACGTCCTTGACTACCACCTTCTCAGCAGTCGTCAGGTCTGAGTGGCTGCCGTTGCGTGCGAGCAGGCCCGCGAGGTCGCCGTAGCTATCAGCAGGTGGGACACCCACGGCAAGCGCGTCGTAGATTGGTGACGTGAACTCGAACTTCTTGGCAAAGATGCTGCCGTGGTTCTTCGTCTCCATCGAGTCGATGAGGTACGAACGGTACACGCGGCGGATGTACAGCTCCAGCGCGCACTCGCGCACCTGAAGCTCTTCGTGGTCCAGGAGCGAGATCAAGAGGTCGAACAGCGGCTGTGATTGGTCCAGGAGGTTCGCGAACTTAGCAGAAAGCTCCGACGGCTGCCCATCCGCAATGATCTCGCGCACAACCGCTTCGACTTGGCTCAGACGGTCTCTGTGTGACGGCATTTTGTTGTCCATTAGCAGCTGACGCGCCTCGAGCGCCACAAGCGAGTACTGGTTCTCCTTGAAGTTCGCCAGACGCTCAAGCAGTGGCATGAACGATGCCGACTTGATCGATTTGCGCGGCACACCAGCCGAACCCTGCGCCACGTGCACGAGGAGTTGCAGCAGCACCTTGTTCTTCGTGTCGAGCGCGCGGTGCGAGCGAGCAAAGTTGAACACGACACCAAGGTCGCCCGAGTTCTGCTGACGCAGCGCCAGCACCACGTCTTCGATGTTGTGCGTGCGCGCGTAGACGTTCTCGATGACAAAGTACTGGTTAATCAGCTCGGTCAGCGCGACCTCAAAGGCAGACTGCAAGCCCGTCTTGTACTTCTCAGTGATGTCGCGGAGACCCGACACCGAGGCGTCGAAGTCCGAGGCCGCGCGGTCCGTTGGGAGCGTGCTCTTGTGCTCGTCGAGGATCGCAAGGATATCGCCGACGCTGAACTCCGTCACCGCAGTCGTCGACTCGGATACTTGCGTGCGGAAGCTCTGGATCTTTGCTGTGATCTTCGCAAACACTTCCAGCGGGATGCGGCCAGCGAGTGGCGACATGGCTTCCTTGAGCTCTTCCACTGGCAAAAGCGGGTTGCTCAGCGCCTCAAAGAGCTCCGTGACCGCCTTTTCAACCAGGTCCTCAGGCACAAAGTAGCCGTCCAGGACCGTCTTGAGCACAGTCTGCGAGCGCTTGAGTTTGTGCAGCGCACCCGCGCCGTTCACCGCCTTTGGGCTCGCCGCTGGGAGTTTACCCATGTAGCGCTCCGACTTCTTCACGCACGACGGGTCGTCAAGCTCCATGGTCGCGATACAGTCGCCTGGGGCCAGCACAGCACCCTCCGACTTGAGCAGGCGGATCACACCAGCCTCCGGCGTCAGCAGTGGCATGTACATCTTCATCACTTCGATCTCCGCGAACGGCATGCCCTTGCGCAGGCTCGCGCCGTCGTCCACCAGGTAGCGAGCGAGCTTGCCGGCCGTGTTGGTCACGAGGCGCGTCGGATCGTACTCCTTGGTGAACACGCATGTGTTGCCGTCGACCACGAGACGCAGGCCCTGAGCCTCTTTCGTGGCGTACGCAACGTGCGACTTGCCGTTCAGCAGCACGAGGAAACCGCCGTCCGAGAGCGTGCGGATTTCCACCTGCACGTACGACTCGTTCAGGAAGAGTGTGAAGTGGATCGGTCCACTGCGGCACGCCTTGATGTCGTACTTGATGCCTTCGTAGATGAGCTCAAGCGGCTCAACCTGGGAGAGCAGGTCGTTCGACGGCAGCTGACCGCGCTCCAACTGGCTCACGTACTCGACGAGGCGGTTGTTCGACGATTGGTACGCCGAGCACACGGCACCGACGAGCACGACCATGAGCGGGTCCGGGCGGCCGTGCAGACGCACCTCCGTGTGACGCGAGATACGCTCATCAAGCCACGCCGTGTGAATGCGGTTGTATTTGAAGTCGTCCGACTCCATCATGTTCACGATGTACTCGACCGTCGTATGGATGTCACCACGGATCGAGAGCTCCTTGAGCGCGAGGATCATGTTCTTGCGCGCGCGGTCACGCGACGTACTCCACGAGAACAAGTGGCCGATCTGCGAGTCGGCAAACTCGTGCACCTGACCCGACGAGTCCACGGAGAAGTACCCCCAGACGTCCGGCGTACTGCGGAAGTTGAGCTCCTTGATCGAACCACTCGTCGGTTGGAAGCCCGCGTTCGGGTCCTCAGCCGTGATACGCGCGGCGATGACGTGGCCGTTCGGCGGCGCCTGTTTCTCGTTTTCAAAGTCGATCTTCGTCGTGCCGAACGCTTCCTTCATGTACAGGCGACGCACGTCCGGGATGAAATGCAGAGGGATACCCATGGCAACCTGCAACTGCGCAGCCGGCAGGTTCACATTCGTGATCATCTCCGTCACTGGGTGCTCCACTTGTAGACGCGGATTGAGCTCCAGAAAGAAGAACGCGTTGCCTTGGTCCTCCGGCAACTCACTGAAAAGGTACTCGACCGTACCGGCGTTCACGTACTCGACCTCCTGCGCAAGGCGCGTGGCGGCGCGCATCATCTGCTCCCAGACCTCGGCAGACGGCGCCAGCACGGGGCCTTCCTCCACGATCTTCTGGTGGCGACGCTGCACCGAACAATCGCGACCGCTGAGCGCGATGGCGTTGCCGTAGGCGTCCGCCAGCAGCTGGACCTCCAAGTGACGAGACTTTGGCGCGAGCTTCATGACGAAGATTGGCGAGCCCGGGATCTCACCGCGCACGGCCTCCCACGCGCTCTGCACCTGGGACTCCTCGGTCACCTTGCGGATGCCCTTGCCGCCGCCGCCCTCGCTGGCTTTGATCATCACAGGGAAGCCGATGCGGCGGCACTCCTCAAGACAGTGGGCGCCGTCGCGTAGCATCGCGGCGTTGTAGATGTCTTGCGGGATACCGTCGGTCTCTCTGTAGTTCACGGCGAGGCCATCGCCGTTCCACGCGATCGTTGGCACCTTAGCACTCTGTGCAATGATCGTCGAGCCAATCTTGTCACCAAGTGCGCGCATGGGCTTGGCCGGAGGACCGATGAACACGATTTTGCGCTCCGTGAGCTTGAGCGTGTCCGGCAGCGTCGGGTTCTCACTGGCGTGGCCCCAGCCAGCCCAGACCGCGTCCACGTTATACCGCTCAGCGATCTCGACGATCAATGCGACGTTGGCGTAGTTGTTGTTGTTGGCGCCGCCGGGCACCTCCACGACGTGCTCAGCCATGCGGATGTACTCGGCGTTCGCACGCAGGTCCTCCGGCGTGGCCATGACGACGAACGTGATCTTGTGCTCGTCCGCGAACATCTCGTAGCACCAGCTGCGGATGCTGCGGATCGCCTTCACGGCCGAGATACCGTTGTTCGCGATGAGCACTGAGTGGATCGGGCGCGTGCCCTGCGTCTCCTTCACGTACTCCTCGACGCTCGCGAAGGTATGGTGCGGGTGGCTCTCGCTGCGCGTGCGCGGCACGACTGGCGCGGCAGCCGTGGTGACTTCAGTTTCCGCGGCGCCCATAATTGCTTCAGTGACAACAGCTTCGGCGGTCGTCGTGGTCTCAGTGGTGGTAATGGTCTCGACGGTCTCCGTGGTGATGACTTCTGATGTCGTCGTCTCCTCCGTGCTGGTGCTGGTGTCGATGGCGATGGTGGTGTCTGCGGCGAAGGTAGCGGTGGTGGTCGTGGCCGCGGCAGCTCCAGTTGGGGAATGCTGCTGCGCTGGGAGCTCGCTCATCGTCCTTCGGTCTTGTCTTTTGGCTGCTGCTGCTACTGCTGCTGCTGCTTGTGCGCGGTCCCTTGCTTGTCTCTCTCTGCCCGAGGCCGATCGATCTGGCATGGAATCATCAAACGCGCAAGATTGCCCCGCGCTCGAGCGACATTCGGACGACACTGCACACAATTTGCACTAAAACCTTGCGGTGCACAAGGTTTTTCATCGACGACGCAGTGCGATGACGCAGCAGAGGCTACTATTGAGGAAAGATGAGGGAAAATGACGTTTTTGATTTGCTCTTGCGTCGGTTCGGTTTGGCTGGTACAGAAGAAAACTCTATGAACTGTTAAACGGCTTCGAAGGAGGGAGATGAGATGAGCTGGATGTCGTTGATTTTCGAGGCGCAAGAAACAGAGAGACACAGAGGAGGACTGTTGTTCTTTTTCTCTTGCTGCTAGCGTGAGGATAAGCGGGAAGACGCTGGCGCAGACGTCGCCGCTCCACTTGCGCATGGTGCTTGGTGCTGTGCTTGGGACTTGGATACGTAGGTGGATGGGCTGAGCTGAGTCTGAGAACGTCGACAGTGTGTCGTAGGAGTGTGCTTCCTTGCAATCTCCAGGAGTTTTCTACGTTTGCAATTGCTATTGTTTTCTCAGTCCCTGCAACAAGCACGATGTTGCATTATCGGAAGAGAAAACCACCGGATGTGATAGCCGCCTGGTGGTCATTCATTTCTGCCAGGAATGGAGCCATTTCGAAGCAAGCGATTGCAAATTGATTGATGAAGCAAAAATGCACGACCATCACTCTGATTATGACGTCAAATAAACGATGACGCGACGGCATCAAACCCTAACCTTCAGCAAATCGAAGTACCGTGAGACACACGCTGGCGCACATATCTTTGTTTGTCTATGTGTGAGAGCATCACATCACACTAAAGTGTCTAGCACTGTACGTATTGAGCGTCATTGCGCGTCACCTGATTTTTGAAGCTCAGTGAGACATGTCGCAGAAGTAGCCAACTGAATGGATCACTTCACCTTCAAAAGGGGCCAGCCAGCAATCTCTGCAACACGGGTCACTGTACTGACTGCGAGTGGATGGATGGAAGACAAACAGACAGACAGCGGGCAAAGACTCTCAAAGTGCAGCCTGCAGCACACCTTAGAAGTGCACACGTCAGTCTCACAAGAACTCAACTCATAGGTGTGCCTTTCGCTTTTTCTTCTTGCCACCGCCCGTAATGGCCGCACTAGGAAGAACTGCTGCTGCTGGCGACCTCCTCCACGACGCCTGAGCGATCGTCGTAAACACTACCTGGGCAGCTCGAGCTCGTTGAAGAACTGCTTGTAGTTCCCGATGGCGCTGTGGTGCAGCTTGAGCAAGTAAACAGTACGTTTACGGCTGAACCCACCCGACTCGGAAAGCAGCTCGGTGAGCGCCGCTTCCACCTCGTGAGGTACACACGGAACTAGTGTTCAAGATGCGTCTGAGCCGCTTGTAGCCCAACAGTAGAATGGTTGGTGTGTGCGGCTCCAACGCGATGACCATTGAGTCTTACTCAGCTACTTTACAGTCTGCTTTGTGGTCTTGTTGAACGTCTTGGCTTCGGGGTCGCTACATACCTGGAGAACTCGGGGTGGCCGATGTACCCGGCCGAGTACACGCATGCGGCGACGTTGAGCGCCGCCTGCTTAGTCAGCAGGTCCCAGCGCTGCTCCGAGCGCACGAGGTTGGCCACGAGGTCGCTCTCCGAGA
>JAADWP010000797.1:0-15017 GCA_023336215.1 Globisporangium iwayamae | reverse complement strand
GAAGCTTCGATAGCAGAACAGTAGATCTCACGATGTCGCTCGTAACTTTCCGTTTCTTTCTACTCGACTGCTCTTCGGTTGGACCTGATGCCGTGGACTCTGCTGATGCACAAGCGGGGGTGTTGATCAGTAGGTCCACGGCCTCTTCACTCTCCGAGATGCGTGTCGTGAGAGCAGCTCTGCCGGACATTGTAGCCAAATTGGCACAAATTGCGGTACAGCTACCTGGTCCTGCGGCGGTGAGCGCAGTGGCGGTAGGAGCAATCGAGGCTTCTGCTGAGGCGATGTACACCTTAGCGCCGTCTACGACGAACGCCTCAGCCAGCAGTTCGGTAGCGCGCCCGTAGCCAGCAATCACCACGACCTTCCTGACGATACCGAAGGGCTCTTGAGGAGCGAGTGTGAGAGCAACCAGCGTCGACTCGTCCTCACTCGGCTGTCTGTGGCCTTCCACGGCCGAACGAGCCTTGCGCTTGCCGAGGTGGTTCGCGCAGCTCACACGGGTGGTGGCGCTAGAGCTACTGGTGAGCGGCATGACGCTGCTGTTGCTGCTGTGTGCTTGCTGCTGGGGGAGTGTTGTCTCTGGAATGCAAAGAGCGAAGAGCGAGTACTTTATAAAGGGAGAAGACCATCACTCTACGTCGCAGGATTTGGATCGGGGGGGGGGGCACAAAATGACTAACCTGCTTTCACGCATATGCTATAGCAGGATCCTTTATTTTGGAAAAAGCGGAAAATTCAAGTTTCAGGCAGCTTTTCCAGATGAGAATGAAAGGAAGGAGCTTCCTGCAAACGCTTTTGACGGGTATTACACTCTAATAGCAAAAGTCACGAAAGCCAAGAGGCGAAAGCCAAGAAACAGAGCAAAAGCAAAAAGCAAGCAGAATCCAATCGAGCTCCAGCCAGCCCCTCCTTCATCCAACTACCATGAGCGTACGTCCGCCCGTTGCCTCCTTCTGCTGTCGTACAGGGCGCCAGACGCATGTGCCTCTTTCTGTGCTTCCTATACTAACGCCGCTTGTGCATCGCTCATTGTTACACAGGCCCCGCAGCAGCAGCAGAAGATGCCGTCGATGGAGCAGATGCAGGCCGAGCAGATGAAGCAAAAGTGCGATGAACTCGCGTCGTCTTTGCTCTTTATTTAGCTGAAGCCCATGCACTCACTCCTTATACACGTGTGCTATCTATTGCGGTGTGTGCTTGTACAGAGAGCAGGAGCAGATGCGCAGCTCGATCGTGTCGCAGGTCATGCAGCCGGAAGCCCGCGAGCGCCGTACGTTTGCTTTGGCTTTAATTGCCTTCGTTCTTTGTGTGACTGTGAAGTAACCTACTGGTCTATGCGTGCTGTGTACGGTGCTGCAGTGTCCAGAATAGCGATCGTGAAGCCCGAGAAGGCGCGCGCGATCGAGGACATGGTGATCCAGATGGCGCAGCGCGGGCAACTCGCGGCCAAGATCGACGAGGAGAAGCTCATCGACCTGCTCGCGCGCGCTGGCGAGACCGAGGAGAAACAGCGCACGAAAGTCACGGTGCGTGCGCTCTCTTTCTCTTTTACTCTTCACTCACTCAGCTGGTTGCCAGAATGAGAAGCTGACTCATGTGTGTGTACGTGCATGCGTGCGACTGCTGTTGTTGGTATAAAATGTTGCTGAGCAGATGAAGCGCCGAACGTACTTTAGCGACGAAGAGGAGGACGATGACGACGACTTCTAAGCACGTACCAACCAGCCCGCATTAGTCAACCACGCTTCGCATTTACTCACCGAGTAAAGAGAGGATGTGCGTGGAGCGAAACGAATACAGCAACAGTCGACCCCCATAGTGTTTGCGTTCTCCATGGACCGCGTCGTTCCCTCATGTGCCTGGTACGTACGCAGCACAAAGAAGCAAGTGACCAGGCAGCAGCAGACGGCGTCTCTTGGTGTGCTGTACTCTGGCGCATTTGATACATAGCATTTTGATGAGTCACTTTCACTCTTGATACTCTCTCTCACTTCCGTTCGTCCAAGACCACCAGCAAGGCTACGTTCTGTACTAACGCGCATTATGAAGGCTGCAGGTTGCTTTATTTACATCAGTGATATTGATGGATGGCAGGGATTCTTTCGCTCGCTACGGTCTACCAGCCCATGGTCGTGTTGCGATGTCGCACGAGCTGCCAGCCGCCGTAGGCCAGTCCTGGGACGAGTGAGACGCCGATGACGAGTCCCGTGAAGCGCAACGTGAAGGCGTGGTATAAGATGTAGCAGAGGATCGCGGCGGGCAGCACAGCGAAGAGTAGCACCATGTACTTGCCGCCGGGCACTTTCGTGGGGCGTGGGATGTACGGCAGCTTGGCGCGCAGGGTGAAGGCGGTGGCAATTACGATGAGCTGCACGGCTGCTGAGAAGGCGTTGGTGATCGGCAGAAGGTTCTCGTACTCGACGCTCAGCAGCGGCAGCGTGAGTACGAGCATGAGCAGGATCGCGTTGTGCGGTGTGTCAAAGCGCGCACTCTTGCTGGCCAGCGCCGTGGGCACGAGCACGTTCTCGGCCATGCCTGAGAGCTGGAAGCTCTTGGCGTACAGGCTTGCGATGTACATGCCCGCTGTGGAGCACATGGCCGCGATCACGATCACGGTCTGCAGGACACGGCCGCCTACATCTTTCGCGATCAGCGGGTACGCGTCATTCGTGAGCATGGACCAGTGGAGGTCGTCGGAGCTCAGCCCGGCGGGCATCGGGATGATGAAAGACACCATCATGAGCAGCACGGTGAAGAAGATCGCGCGCGGGTAAACGCGGGCGGGGTTGAGCACCTGGCCGCCGAAGACCGAGAGCATGATGAGGCCGTCATAGTTCCAGAAGAGCGTGTTCACGTACGTCTCCCAGTCAATGTCGATCGCGCCCTCGAGCTCAGCGTCCTTGGTCTCCGGGTTGTAAACCGTCTCCTCGTGGCGAATCTCAAAGAGGTCGTCAAAGTCCACAGCCACGGTGTACGCCCAGATTGTAAAGACCAGGAACGCGAGGATGACGATCACACAGAGCCCGACGCTGAGTCTTCCCACGTTGCGCGCGCCCGCGAAGGTCGGAATCGTGAGCAGCACGGCGATCGTGGCCTTGATGGCGTACGCGACGGCCCCCGAGGCGATCTTGACGTCGTAGAACTCGGTCACGAGCTTCACGAGCACACCGGGCAACAGCGCGTTGTTGAAGACACCAGAGACCCAGGACCAGTAGCCAACCTGGAAGCCCCAGAAGGGACCAAACGCGTTCATGACCCAGACCGTGAAGCCACCGTCTTCCGGGAACGCCGAGCAGAGCTCTGCGATGATGAACGCGTACGGGATGACGACAAGCAGCGGGTAGAAGAGGAAACCGGCCATGCCGACGAGAGGCCCCGCGGCCGCAATCACGGGTTCCGAGCCGATGGGACCGCCCGTACTGAGCATGTACGTGATCGCGACGACGCCCAGCGTGCCCAGCACGCGCGAGTTCGCGAACTCGGTCGACGGGTGGTGATGGCCGTACGCGTGCGGGGACTCGAGGATCATGTCGACTTTTTCAAAGTCGCCGCTGCTGTCCATGAAGTGGCTGTGGTTGGACCTCGGCGGCGTGTCGTAGAGCGTCACCTTGTTGGCGGGTGGCTTCTGCTTCATCATCATCGTGAGCTATTCCTGCCGGGAAGGGACCACTTTGTACTTGAGGGTGGAGGCTGATGGTACCAATGAAGGTTGGTTGTCTTTGGTTGGCGGTCGAGCCTGAAATGGCGAGCGATGGAAGCCAAGAAGATGGAAAATGGAGGGCGAGAGGACGGGCGGGTGATGATTGAGAAGAGTGTGAAAAACTATACGACAGGTACTGAGCGCGGCGAACGTGAGCAGCGTAACCACCACCTGTTTGCCTTAAAGCTTGATGGCGAGTGCGAGTGCGAGAGAAAAGAGCCAAAGAATGGCGAAGGGTGGGCTTGCACTGGCATCTGAGACTTTGGTGGCACCAAAGTGTCAGAGCGTGAGCGCTTTATGTATTTATTAGTATCCAACGCCAACGCGACGACACGAGGCGAATTGCATGGGCCGTGAAGTTCAGGATGGAGGAATAGGGGACTCGTCTTTCAGCAAGACCTTGCTATGTGTCTTTCGGAAACCTGTGGTGGTCGTTCGTTTGCGTGGGACACGCAGTCAAAAGAAACTGGGTGGCTCCGCTCAGCGATTTAGTGACTCAAGCGATCTTTGAATTCGACTTGACGCCAATCATCGAGCGTTTTGCGCACCGACCATCGATAGTCCTCTTTGCAGCAGGAGACCAATTTGACTTGGCAGTGCTGCCGTGAGTTTGAGTTTGATTGGCAGAAGCTAAAGGTCCCACCAGCGTGAATAAAATGAAATCCGTCGACACCAAAGGCTCGCATGAATCCATGCGCCAGTCCCGCCGGTAGTGGTGCAAAGACACCGACTCGAAATCAGCAAGTGTCACGCTTAGTGTATTAACAGAATAGAAATCACGCCGGCACCGCGGATCGTAGCATTGCGGCGTCACGAATATCGGGTTACGGGAGTGGATTGCTTCGTATGTGATCTGGAATTTGTAGAGAAGAAGAGAACCTTCCGAGTTTTTACGGATTCATTACCGGGTTACACACATGTAATAATCAGAGCGAAGATATATAGAGAAGCTAAATTGTCATCTAATAATAAAAGTGGAAAGATCTGACAAATTAGGGATTCATTGTACAATTTGCTTTTTTTTGGCTGTTCTGCTATTCACAGGTTGCAGAACGAATTTGGTATGGCACCTACATGAGTGCTAAAATGCTCGTTGGTCCGAGTCGAATTCTGTTTCCTGTCAGCGCCATCAGTCGAAATCTGCAATCATGCGTTGAGCTTCACCAAGAAAACGTGCTAAACCAGTTCCGCTTGAGCCTGTAGGACTGCGGAAACGCGCTTGTGAGTGAAGGACGTGGGCGCCCGCACAGACGCTGGTCCCCAAGCTCACACTGGCGGGATTTCTTCCCACGACTCTGCGATAAGTCAGTACCGCAGGTACGGATTCCTCACACCAGCCGCTCAATCCTCTTTTGATACCGACGCAGGATCCTGTCTCCGCGGCTCAGAAGCCTGCTGAACTCCCGAAAGGGCAGGCAGACGGCGTACCCATCGCCCTCTTTGAGACGCAATGTCTTCATAACCAACCCAATGCGAATACCGGATCACGGTTGAGCAGCGTAGCGTACACACAACTCGGACAGGACGTGCGTACAAATCAGGGAACTCGCCTTTGACTTGCACCTACGTTCGAAGGCTCCTCCTCCAACTGGGCATCAATCACACTTCTAATGTGAAGAGAGTACCTACAGTAGTTGCCTGCACTGCACGAACGCGCTGCTCAAGGTATTATGCTGTACGGGTAAGATTTCGTTCCCGCCACCGTCCACGACTGGCGCATTCCTGCGGTGCACGTTGCACCAGCTGTCTACATTCCTCTTCTTCCAAACGCCAGCCGAGCTTCGCTGCTCTGCTGAACAGAAACCAAACTCTCAAAGTCAGGCAGGCTGGCAGCCAACAAGTCAAGTCTGCGGTGGTGATCTCGTAATTTGTGTTGAGCATGACTTGCTGTCTTCAGCACGCCGCTTGGAAGCCATCAAAGCACTCTACAAAGATGCTGAGGCCTCGGGCTCTTATATTCTAGACGACTCGACCTCACTTCTATGGTACTCCCGATACTTTCCCCTTCCTTACACGAAACGCACTGTACTCTACCAGCCCATGGTGGCGTTGCGGTGGCGGTAGAACTGGTAGCCACCGTAGGCCAATCCCGGGATGAGGAAGATCAGGATAATCAACGCCGTGAGGTCGTGCGTGAAGGCCTCGTACGTGATGTAGCCCATGATGGTCGTGGGCAGGATTGCGACGGCCGCGAGCACCCACTTGCCCCCAGGCACTTTGGCCGGGCGCGGGATGTACGGCAGCTTGTTGCGCAGGTGGAACGCCGAGGCAATGACCAACAAGTCCACGGCGGCCGAGAACGCGTTCGTCATGGGCAGCAAGTCGTTGAAGTCGAGGTTCACGAGCGGCAGCGAGAGCAGAAGCGTGATGAGCACGGATACGTGCGGCGACTGGAACCGCTGGCTACGGGTGGCCAGGAAATCCGGGAGCAGCTGGTTCTCGGCCATGCCTGAGATCTGAAACGCCTCGGTATAGATTGTGGTCATGTACATACCTGCGGTTGAGCACACGGTGGCGACGATGATGCAGCCCTGGAGGAAAGAGCCGCCGACGTCCTTGGCGATCAATGGGTACGATTCCTCGTCGAGCATGGACCAGTGGAGGTCGTCGGAGCTCAGCCCAGCGGGCATCGGAATAATGTACGAGAACATCATGAGCAGCACGGTGATCATGATCGCGCGCGGGAACACGCGTGCTGGGTTGAGGATCTCTCCGCCGAAGACCGAGATCATAATGAGGCCGTCGTAATTCCAGTAGAGCGTGTTCACGAACGTGGCCCAGTCGATCGCAATCGGACCCTCAAGCTCAGCGTCCTTGGTCTCCGGGTTGTAAACCGTCTCCTCGTGGCGAATCTCAAAGAGGTCGTCAAAGTCCACAGCCACCGAGTATGCCCAGATCGTGAACATGGTGAAGACGATGAAGACGATCATGCAGATGAGCAAACTCAGACGACTGACGTTCTTCGTGCCCAGCAGCGCTGGGATCGTGAGCACGACCGCGATGGTCGCCTTGACGGCCCAGGTTACAAACGACGAACTGAACTCGGTCTTGTAGAAGTCCGTGATCACCTTGAGAAGCACACCGGGGATCAGCGCGCCGTTGAGCACACTTGCAATCCAAGACCAGTAGCCGACCTGGAAGCCCCAGAACGGACCGAACGCGTTGAGAACCCAGATCGTGAAGCCGCCGTCCTCGGGGAACGCTGAACACATCTCAGCGATGATGTACGAGTATGGGATCGTGATGAGCATCGGGTAGAAGACGAACCCGGCTATGCCGATGAGCGGCCCCGCGGACGAGATGACCGGCTCCGAGCCAATGGGGCTGCCGCAGCTGCACAGGTACGCGATGGCCACGACGCCCAGCGTGCCCAGCACGCGGTGGTTGATGTATTGCGGCTGCGAGAGGCTGTCGAGCTGCGGAGACTCGAGGATCATGTCGATCTTGTCGAACTCGCCAATGTCCCTGTCCAAGTCCAAAAGAGCGCTGAGCTAGGTTAGCCAGGTGTCCATTAGCCTGAGGTGCCTTAGTCCATAGCTAAACGAGACGTACATGAAGGTGCCGGCGGGGGGCGTCTCGTCGAGCGTGGGCGTGTACATGGAGCCCTTGGACGTCAGCGTCTTGGTCGGGAATGAGGCATTCGGAGCGCGCTGCATCTTGTGCGACGAGCGTCTGCGGCTGTCTGTCGCGTTACGCACTTGTGAGATGTGCGTGGGAACGGTCGAAACCTAGAGTGAGCGTGGGCTGCGAGTAGACGGCCAGACCGTGAAACGAAAAGACTGGTCGAGCCTGACTGGCCTGTGTTGGGATCTGCTATTCTACTCCTATTGTAATGCTGGTCAACCGTTTCGCTCGCCCATCTGTCTCACGTACGAGCGATGATCAGGTCTTTGCTGAACTCCTGCCTCACGGACAAGAAACGAATAGGGGAGCTTCATTTACAACCAGATTGCCTTAGCGTGACATGACAGACAGGATCCTCTATCCAGGAGTCACTCTGCCAGCCAGCCAGGCAGACCCTTTTAATCTCGCTTGCTGAGTTTGTGATGTTCTGGTGAGACTCTGCTGAACACCGTAGAGACAGGCTGGGCGAAGTCGATGACTGCATGTTATAGAGCTCACTTCAACATACCAGCTGGGACTCTTCTTGTTTCTGGGTTGAGTTGCCTCGAGCGACAGACGCTGTGAGCACCGTAGCGTCACACGCATGAGTGCACGTTTACGGCTTGGCTTGGAGCTTGGTTCGGCAACAATGATGGAGTTCATTCTCACTGGAGTCTGGGACAGCCATCGATATCCAAATAAACAGTGTGTCGATAGCATTGGCGACAGCCCTATGCGCCGATCGTACTAGTGGGCGTAATGGAGACCATCAACGTGACTAAACGCAACGTTGAACAAGAACCAATCGGTCACTTGAGGGCGTGATGCTCACACCAGCTGCTCACAACCAGGAAGCAGAGCAACTGCAGCGTTCCCAATCAAGGCTCCACTTCCATCTGCTGCTGATCCAGGCTGACCGAGAGGCGCCACAAGGACGAAAGATCCTGCAGTCACCATTTGCTGTGTGCGCGAAAAGCGGGCGCTTTCAATGCACTCGGCTACACGCGACTGTGACTGAAACATTTACGTATCTGAGACCAGATCAAGTCTCCACCTGCGCCATGTGCGCGAGCACATGTCCTGGGACCCCTCACAGCTGACAGGTCACTGGAGCAAGTCGATACTGGTGGCCAGCTATTTAACGGATGCCAGGGTCATGCCACGTGCTGTTTCGTCAAACGAAAACGTGTCCACGAGCTTCGGCCATCCACAGACAGAAGGGTGCATGTGTGTATGTGTGTGAGAGAGAGCGAGCGAGCGAGAGAGAGAGAGAGAGAGAGAGAGAGAAACGCTGTGGCTGTCATATGATGTCCTCGCTTGTCAAACACCTCTCCTCTACCTTTGTCGCCCAGCCGTAGGTATGCAACGCTAGAGTTCACCGGAGTACTGGTACTGCATTGGACATTGTTTCTCAATACTAAGCGCTTGCGCTTTGCAGGATGCCTTGCCACACCAACCAGACATCTACAGTCACATATCCGTTCCGACAAGCATTCCGTGTCCAAATCACACACACACTCCAGGTGAAAATGTAGCCATGCTGGCACTTCAACTTTGGCGGCTCGTCTACTCCATCAAGCCACTTCGAAAGTGTGATCCCGTGATGCGCACAGCTTATAATAAACAGCCAAACGAGAGAGCTGAAAGCAGCGAGCGCTGCCAGAGTAGTTGAGGGGCCACACTTTCGAATTGGGCTCGTGCTGTATGTTAGTACATGGAGCACCGTGTGTACCAGGTCTTGTGCATTAATATGTATCGTTCGAGATGGCACTTGTGTCGTGTGCAGGCCTTATACAAGGCGATGCCATAAAAATACTACTGTACACGCGCTACCGCGGACACGACTCGAGCGCAGATCGAGGTTGTAGTCAACAGCAGCTTCACTCGAGCCAATGATATGCTGTTACCTTCGAGACACCCGTGCGAGCCAGCACCGCAATGCTGAGATCATAAGTCTCTTGACTGGCGCTTGGAAATCGAAAGTCTACCTGTATTTTGGTCGTCTCCTCTCGCATCGATCGTGCACACCCTGTTGCACGATGTGCTCGAATACCCAAACTCGACTCAATGCGATTGCGCGGAAGCGCTATCCGATCTCTCCCTCTGTTACTCTCTGACCTGACATGCCTTTGAGCTCCGCTACCATCAGTTCATATCAGCCCGCGCACTCTCAAAACGCTGCGACCACAGACATAATCGACCGAAAGCAAAACAACACAAAACAAAGCGCAGGCTGTCCTGTCGAATGCAGTTCTAACGGACACGCACTGTTGCTATACAGAGGCAACAGCAACTAGGCGCAACGATCTCTGGAGGTCTCTTGAGGAATGACAGTAGGTACTAGTAATAGAGGACACCTCGACGTAATGAATCACCGTTTACAAGCAGTTTCGCGGTGACGCGCTCCGAATCACCAACCAACCAATGCGCAGCGCTTACGTAAAATGGATCCTGTCGTGCATACAGCTTCAGCTCGCTTGAAGCCGAACGACACACAGTATTGGTCCTGTCCCACCACCACCCATTAGCACGTCAATCAAATTGATCAATCGGCTCAGCAGTGGATCGTAGTGTCGTCCTTTGCGTTAAATAACACCAGTAATCCCCACACCGAGCGAGCTGCGATTGCTTGCATTCCTCGAGAGAGACTCGAGAGACAGGCTAGGGTGCTACTACAATTCTCCGCTGCGCGAAGAAGCGAAGACCACTGCAATAGCAGCACCTATTCTTGAGCGAGTTTCAGTAGAGACGCAGCGATACTTCACAAGTTCGAGTTCGAGTAGCATAACAGTCGCTTGGTCGTAGTCAGAGCCGATAGGGTATCTCCGCGTGAACTCTGCCAAATCGGCAGCGCACACAAGCATGGCAGTACCGTATGTTGTTTTCCTAAACCTCTTCTTCCGCTCTTTTTATACTACCGCATGAAACTCGAATTTGCAAAGCCAAGCTTGCTGTTCAACAAGGAAGCTTTCTTTAAATACGAAATGTGTTCACATCCGCTCCATGTAAGACGCCAGATTGAGAGGATGCGCCCCGGCATCTTGCGCCTGTCGCCTCCACATGATCAGCAGCAACAGGCCAGTCAGTCAGTCAGTCTTCAAGAATATCGTCCTCGCTGTGTCCGCGATCCTGCCGTTCCTGTCGTTCCTGTGTCGTTCCCGATGCTTGCGGCGTCCTCAATCAGTACAGCAGCTTTGCGACCTGTTGTCAAACAAATCAACCACTGGACGAGAGCGCTTTCGAGCGACAACAGGAGCTCCTTGACAGCCGCTACTCAACCTCGCAACCTCGCAAACTCACGACAGCCCCCTGGCGCCAAATGAGAGGTGAATTTTCGAAAGCAGGTACGCGCGTCCTCCTGTGTGGGATTTGGACCACCTTGCGCTTGTCTGAAACTCAGCCGCACTCCCTCCACTGACGTGTCGGATACTTTTCGTTTGCTAATGCTACAGACCATTTTTTGAAAAATACGAGCAATGTTTTGCAAATCAGTCACTTTTACAAGTAATTCATACATTATTTGCAGAACCGAACCACCGAGTACGTTTCTGCTGCAATTTAACAGCCGAGTAATTACCATTTGTCCCGTAGCACTAGCCACTACGCAAGCTGAGATCGTCGAGCCATCTGTCTGTGACGTGTGAAGTGGTCTCACTCTTCCATGCGCTCACAATCAAAATCAATCGGTGCTCCTTGTTTGTTGGCTCAGAAGCAGCTCGTCTCGCACGCCCTCACCACAACTCAATCCACCACCACACAGCAGTAGCACCAGTCATCGCCGCACACAGCGAACAATGGCGGCTGCTCCAAAGTTCCCGCTGCCCAAGGCGTACTTTGACAACCAGGGGCCGCCACTCACCATCGACCAACAGAATGCTTACCGTGCGACTGCCAAAGCACGCATTGACGCCGTACTGCAGGCCGAGCGCGAACATGTGCGCATTGCGCACCGCCAGGTGAGCGCGTCGCACTGGAAGCTGCACAAGAAGCGCAAGGACATGCGCATCTACAAGCGGCGATCACAACCCGGGGACAACGCATCCCAGCCGACGATGCTAGGCGTCGGGCGCATGGACGGCACACTCGAGGACCTGATCTACGGTACGTACGACAAGTCGTACGAGGAGATAAAAACCACGATGTCCTACGTCGACATCTTCACCAAGGACTGCAACGTGCTGCACACTTTGGAGCTCGCGACACCGGAGGACCCGTTCCACTACGTGGGCATCAAGTGGACGCTCTCACAGCTACCAGGCAAGCTCTTCGTCAAGCCGCGCGACTGGTGCTACATCGAGGCCATGGGCATCACGACGGACGCCGACGGCAAGCGCTACGGCTACACAATCGTGCACTCGGCCGACGTACCCAACTGCCCGCCGTTCGATCCACGTGCGGTCGTACGGGGCCGCGGCTCGCTCTCGTTTATCTACCGCGAGGCTGAGGACGCCCCGGGTGTGGTCGATATCTTTGCACAGGGGATCTTCGATCCAGCGGGGGAGCTCATCCAGTACTTTAGCGTGATCATGACGACCGAGATCTTCTCGGGCCAGGCGCTCACTGTTCGTTGTGCCGAGGCCAAGAAGCTCACGCTGCTTGCTATGCGCAACTACCGCTTAGGCAAGCGCGAGCCGATCAAGAAGACTTGCTTCCTGTGCGTGCGCTCGGACTCGATGTTCAAGGCACTCAAACTCTGCAACATCTGCGGAGCCACAGCGTGCGACAGATGCCGCGTGAAACGGCAGATCTTCATGGGCTCGAACCACTCGGCGTGCGACGTCATGTGCTGCCAGAGCTGCATCTTGGAGGCGCGGAGCATGTCCGTGCGCCCCGCCGAGAGTTCTTTCTCGATTCACAGCAGCCCCGTCCCGCAGGGCCTTGTCCAGAGCACGATCGGTAGCAGTAGTAGCAGTAGCCAGTCACGAAGTAATGCCAGCGTCATCAGTAGCAACACGGCGCCCCGAGCCGACAAGACACAGACCAGCAGTCATAGCGCCAGTGAGCTCGAGACATCAGACGACGACGCGTTCTCGTCCTACACGAGCATGGACGAGACGGACTTTGAGAAGATGATCGAGGCACTGATCGACCAGCGCCACCAGGAGGTTGGCACGAGCCGCGCCAACTCGCAGCAGGTCGAGTACCTGAATTCCGGATACGACACCACAAGTGGCGCCATCGTGATGGCTGGTGAACCGCAGCCGCAAGCAGTACAACAGCAGCCAACGATGTCGGCGGTGGACGAGCAGGCGGCCATGTTTCAGAAGATGCTGGCGCTGCAGAGCGCGGCGTCGCAGGTCTACAAGATCACGCAGGCGAACGAGGAGTACATGAAGAAGCTCTGAGTGGAAGGCGAAAGAAGGCGAAGCAAGTGAGCCAGGGAGCAAGCGAGTGAGAGGAGGCCAGCAGGCAGCCCGAGGTTGATGTTTTGTGTTTGTTTAAGGTTATATTGAAAGTCAAGTCGCCACCATCACCCACGATCACTCACGAAGACTTAAATTCTCACCAAGTCATGGATACTGAAACCTTACAAGGATTCACGAGTGCGAACTTTCACAGACAAACAGACACGCGAGCTTTCTTGGCAGCATGATCTGAAGTGGAGTCAACCCTGGACTGGGACTCTCGAATCTGAAGCAAGCCAATCCCCCGCACACACACACACACACACACACACACACACACACATACACACACTACCTACCTAAGTAGGTTGGTTTTTTTTACTGTCGCCTCTTGCTTCAATTGCACCAAATTCAAGCAGTGTATGATGAAGCCTATATTCCCGGAAAGCTTGAAATCGTAGCTCCAACCTCGAGCATGAGGATACGAGAATCGAGTTTTCCGAGAAGAGAAAGTTGAGCTGAGTCCATATTTCTCTTCTGGAGGACCCCTCCTACACTTCGAAGTAGACAGTTGAGGTTCAAGTTTTTGCTGAGTCGGCATTCTTTGATACTCTTGAGACTTCGGAAGTCGTATGTGGAACTCTGAACTTCGACTTTTCAACACCTTGAGCATATCGTCGCTCACAACAGTTTATTTTGTAGCCTATGTTTTTGACATGCCGTTCAAAGTCGGAATGACTTAACTGTACTGTCGGTAGCCAGCGTCTATTTTGTAGCTGTCATTCGCTCGAGTCTGTAGAACTGAGTCTCAATTTCTCCGAACTAACTTGCATCGCAGTCAAAGCCGGAGTCGGCAACATCATAGGCGAACAGTGCAAGGGGGATACATTGGAAGTCGAGGGTACGAGGTGCAAATAATTAGTCCTCTCGACATCCTGGTAGCACTGCTGTAGAGAATCGAGCTTTGCGGGCTTGTGTGTGTGATTTTTGTGCAGCGGGAATGGAAATGACTCGACACACTCCGTTTGTAGATGTGAATGAGCATTAGTCTACGCTACCAGGGTTGACAAGCACGACTTCAAGCTGCACCTGGGGGCGGTTAAGTTTTCCTGAATCCCAACGGAATTCGGAGAAAATTATGGTGAATGTTGTGGGTCAGAGATGGCAGAAGAGAGAAAGCAATCCAGCCTCTGTCGCCCGGAGCTTGTCGGTCGAAGTTGACGAGCGAGCAAGACTTTACAAGTCCGTACACTTACCCTCAACAACATTGTACTGGTTGAACTTGCCAGCGTAAAAAGTTGTGCAGTCGATGCCGAGGAGGAGCTCAGACCAGGGTGGAACGACGAAATCCCATCGACAGATAGTTCAAAGCAAATCGCGACAAACATTTCTAGCTCGAGGAGGTAGGCATTGGTTCAACCGCCAGTTGTTGAGTTGGGCAACGCAATAACAACGAGGATCGTCGATCTCTCCAGAGTGAGGTCAGTGAGTTGAGGTCCCAGGTCAGGAGGCATCCTGGCGCTCTCGCAGTCGCATGGGATCCTCACATTAGTGTGCGCAAACTGAACCCTGCTCGACACTTTTGCGAACTGTACCCTGAAGATCCCGCCCTGGTTGATGCATCTCGACACCACGCATTGCTTTCACACAGAGATCCACATGAATGGTCTCTGAGTGTGAGAAGATGGTGCACTGCCGCCGCCGAGCGTTTGACAGCAGCAGGGCGCATTGTATCTTGTGCGCGAATGACCGCTGAGAAATCGAGTCGTTTTGTGATGGAATATCTGGAACGGATCCCCTGTGGAGAGGTCCCGAGTGCAGAGGCGCCAGCCAAAGACGAGGGCCTCCGGTTGAGAAGTGGGCTCGAAGCCTTGCTCCCAGGTTGCAAATCTCACGAGCTCCAACCAGTTTACACAAGATGAGTGAGTCTACACAGTCTGATCTTCGAACTTCGAACCTTTGCGGTCTCCGACTCTGACTCAGCGACCAACATACAGTACACCAACTCAATTGATGTTAACGGCACTACACCCTGGCCGATCGGTGTCTCGCCACCGTTGATTTCTCTCTGCATGGCGTTCGGATCAGCCATAAGCGAAGAAAGTTTTGGAAAGTGGTCACGAAGTCCAAGGACGACAATTGATCAATGAAGCGCACTCACCCCGAGTCATCTGGACACACGAACCAACCCAGGCCGAGGACCCAGGTCAAAGGTTTGAACTGTCGACGCAAACCTTACTATTTCTTAACTTTCTTTGTTAATCTTGAAATGTGATATGTAAAAATAAAATCAGGAATGACAAAGAATGGTAAAGTAGAGAAGAAGTTCCTATCAAGTGGAGATAGTGCGAACTACACTGGCCTCG
>JAADWP010000796.1:0-15055 GCA_023336215.1 Globisporangium iwayamae | reverse complement strand
GTGGTCGTGGGTTCGAGCCCCACGGTGGGCACTGCTTTTGCTTTTGCTTTTGCTCCTTCATAGGTAGGTACGCAGGCACCAGTAGGATACGACCGCGCGCTCTCATCTCGTCCATCGTCGTGTCCTCGCTGCAAGACGAGTGTGCCCAAGAGGTGTTTAATTCTTTTTTTGTTGGTGTAAGTTTTCTTTTGTTTATTCTTTTGTGTAGTACTTGTGCCATTTACACTTGATATTTTTTTCTTCACCAGTGAGCTTTTGGATGTTCACCTGTTAGCTTGCTTTATTTGATGACGAGTTACCGTTGTCCGGCATATTTCGTGGCTATAGATCGTCGAGCTCCCTCCTGCAGCACTGTATAGATATTATTTGTCGAAGATAGCAAGCAGTTTACGTGTGAACTACCTGCATCCTTGTGACCAATGTGCGAATATCAACCGTAAAAAATGATTGAGTGGTCCCGAACTATAACTGCTAATCGTTACTAATAATGTTTCTACAGATCTCCTTCAAAATATCGTCATCCGTAACGCGCCGATACCTTTCAAAATCGTTAAACCATCCAAATCGCAATTGCGAGAATGTTTACACTACTCGCTCACTCGGTTTTCAAATTTGGCGCGCTTCGCGCACAGGTGGCTTGACAGAGCACAGCACACAACACAGCCAGCGCCGGAGCAACGCGCGGATGGCAAAGACGACAGCAACACGCGTTCGCTTGACCATTGGACAGAAGAGAACGCTACGCGACCATCATGCTGCGCACTCGGACATGTCGCGCCAAGAGCTCGGCGGATGGGCGAAATCTACTTTCAAGCTGCCGCGTGCGCTCGACTGAACATCGCTGAACGACTTGTTGAAGAGCTCAAGTGGCGGCTGCGAATCCAACCCGCTACGGAAGGCAAACCACGGCGCGTATTCGCCTGAGCTGGAGTCGCAGTTGGTCGTGTGGATTAATAGGTGCGAGGAAATTAGGTTTCTTATCGTTACCGGAGCAGTGATTCGTCAGAAAGCAGAGAGGATTCGGACCACGCTCATCAATTTAGCAACTCCAAGCTCAGCTATTACACTTTCAAAGTTAATGTTCTCCAAAGGCTGGTTCTATCGATTTCAGCAGCGACATGGTCTCAAATCGAGGCGAACGCATGACAAAGGTGGCTCGGTCAAGACGGCTGATATGAAGAAAGGGCGTGTTATGCTGCAAGCGGTGACAAGCAACTACGACAAGATGGACATTCTCAACATGAATGAAACAGTCTACTTTTACTGCTCGACCCCCCAAAAGACCATCTCAAAGAACAGCATATCCGGCCGCAAGAAGATCAATAAGTGCCTCACGGTCGCGGTGACGAGCAACGCCGACGGTTCAACAAAGATTCCGCTTCTCTTCGTCGGCACAGCTTGACAGCCGCGGTGCTTTGGAGGCAAGAGTGCGGAAGAGCTCAGTATTCAGTACGCCAATGCTGAGAAGGGTTGGATGAATACTGAGCTCTTTACGAGCTGGATCGAGCGTTTTAACGAGAAAATGAAGTGTGAGAGGCGCCGTGTCCTGCCGCTCCTGGATAACGTCCCTCTCATCTCGTCACGACTCCTCTCTCGAACGTTGCAATGCAAATACTGCCGCCGAACACGACCTCCTTCCTCCAGCCACAGGACGCGGGAATCATTCAGTCATTTAAGTGCAAGTTGGAGCAGCTGAAAACGCGGTACATCGTGTACCAATTTGATGAGTTGCTCGGCAGGGCAGATGATGTAGGAAAGGAAAATGTAGAGACGCAGGCGGAGTCTTTGTATTATATCGACGTTCTCAAAGCGATACAGTGGGCGCAAGAGGCGTGGGCGACGGTGATAAGCGCTACAGTTGCAATCTGCTGGCGTCACACAGAGATCATCGACGACGACGTGTATGAACTTGTTGCAAGTATGGAGCAACATGATCTTGGTCTGTTGCCAAGACTGCATTCTACCATTAATACTTGTGTTCAGTTTGGCTACCTTTCATATTTGACACCTTTTATATGTGTAAAACGTTTTATATTTGATATCTTTTTGCACGATTTTTCTTGACGGTATTCTGATGGAGAACTGTACCAGCAAAACTAGCATCGTCTCAAAACCTGGACACAGGTACACGCTCTCATGTTCACCGTGCATAACAGTGTACAATTGTGTTGCCAACATCATGTGCTCATTGTTTCTTCTGTGTGAATGTGCCTGTCAAGACTTGATACAGAAGTCATTACAAGTCTGTCTGGGAATTTGTTCAGTGCACAAGCCATCACTTGTGCTCTTATACAGAGATCTCATCCTTGTGAGCGGGATAGAGCGTAGGAAAAACGGAGAAAAAAAGTTCAGTGGCAGTTCTTGTAGAGAAAGATGCAGCCACACCAGCGACTGACCATCGTTCTATTTTGTTTTTTACGGGTTCTCTCGGTTTTTGCAATGGGGAAAATGCGGTAAATTGCGCCTCGAGGCAACGCACCAAGGGCTACTTACGCAGCCGCAGTGCCGTACGAGAGATCAGCGAGCAGCTACAGCGCTCAGCACAATACAAGTACGCACCAGTATACGAGAGGCACTGGACGCAGGTAGGGACCGCATTCGCTGTCAGTAGCAGGGTCAACGAACGAGTCAAACGAGAAGAGAACAGTGAAGAAGAGTGAGCGGATATGGTGTCGCCACGAAAAGCGCCACCCCCGTCTGGCGAGTCCACGACGGAGCAGCAGGACGCACCGAGCGGCGGTGCTTTGCTGTCGGCGTCATTGGCGTCGAGACCGAGTGGTGGAGCGGAGAGCAGTGTCGGCGCCGTGCAGGTGTGTATGGAGTGAAGCAATTGATTGGTTCTGCTTGAAGTTGCAAACATGTGAGTGTGAAGGTGCTATGTCTATTGGAATGACTGCATGTGCATGTACATGTAGTACGCTACGATATTCGCGAATGGGTTCGTATGCATACTGTGATAGAGCGGCAGTGCTTGTGGCGAATCGGATAGTCGACGCGGCATCGTTTCAGCGCGATCTGCTGCCATCGGCATTGTGATGCCTTTCCATTCGCATTTTGCATGGTGGTTGAAGCGGTTTCCAATGTGTAACTGTGCGTGAAAGAGTGCCATGTGTCTGTCGTGAAATTGGCCGTGTGTGTATTTGTGAATGGGTGGATGAGAGGCGGATTGTAATCGAGCAGGCGCGACCCTTCCGCCGCTATTGCTATCTATCGTTCTTTCCATCCAGATCTCTCCGCCTGAGCCTGTGGTATGTCTCTTGTACGTGTCTAGGAATGTCTGGGTGTGTGTCTGTCTATGTGGCTGGCAGTGTCAATTGAGAAACGAACGTCCATCGTGGCAGTGACTGACTGACGTCGCGCGTGTGTTTGCATTCTGATATTGTCACCAGCCGCAGCCGCAGCCACAACAGCTTAACCAGCGGCACAGTGGCACGAGCTCGTCGTTGCTTGAAGAAAAAGCAGCGACACAAAGCCCCGGAGCTTTTCTCGCTGCGGCGCCCGAGCTTATTGGACGAAACGACGTTCACGTCGCGGAAAAAGAGTGCGTCGCCCCACAGCGGCAGCCATCATTACCGCCATCTTCTTCACAGGCGTCACTACCACCACCGTCATCAACACCACTAGCAGCAGGGTTAGCGCTCGCAGCTGAGCGAGGGCGACAACTGCAAGCACATCAGCCAGTTGCCCGCAGTGTGAGCAGTACAACGCCGCCGATCGCGTTGAGACCCGCAGTAAACAAGAGCGAACACAAGGTAGCAGTTGAGTCCATTCCACCATTACCAGCAGCACTAGAGGCCGTCATTGAAGTGCTGCCGGTGCCGCTCCCATTGCCACCGCGTCCGCACCTCTTGCAGCAGCAGCAGCAGTCGTTCCAGTCGCATATTACTATGAGCATGAATCTCAACATTACCACGAGCAGCAGCATGAACAACAGTCGACCCGTAGTGAGCATCATCTCGACCTCCAAGGCGCCGCCACCGAGTAGCAGCAATAGCAACGACAACGGTCTCTCACCGTCCTCGAACGTCGTCGGTGCGCAGGTCGTGTACGATTCCAGTGGGCTTCCCCCCATGGGAGTAGCAGCACATCATGGTAGTGGTAACGTGCACTCTTTTGGACGCAAGCGTAAGTCAAGCCACGCGAAGAAGAAAGAAACCAGCAAGGAGAAAGACAGCGTCGAAAAGCAGCACCAGCAGCAGGCGCCTACACCGTCGTCGGCAGCGGTGGCGTCTTCCTTTTCCTCATCTAATGCGAAAGCCAAAAGCCCGTTCGAGAAGCTCAACACGCTCAAGCTGCTACTCGACTGCGGCCACTTGACGAACGACGAGTACCAGGAGCGCAAGAACCAGATTATTAACGAGATGACGGGCACATCCACAGAACGCAAGAAGCCGTCGCCGCGGCGCGTCCTGCAGCCGATTATGAAAACTGTCGTGCCGCACAACCCGCCCGATTTTAGTCGCTTGCTCAAGGAGCGCGCGGAAAAGCTCAGTTTTGACGTCGACACGCTCGAGTGGCACTCGACGTCCACGCGCGTAAAGCTCGACCTCGTCCCGTTCGCTACGGGACAACTACGCAGTGCATATTATTTACAGGTGAGCTTCATGAGTACTTATGATGTACTTGTGTGTTTGTGTTTGTTTCGACTAACACTTGCTGCCTTGTGCGCTTTGGTTTTAATCTTTAGGAGCTGGAAGAAGGCGCAACGGACGCGAACGTGACGCGTCTGCTCGTCGCGAAGTTCAGTATCCGTCCCGCTGAGCCCAGCTCTTATTTAAGTGATGTCGAGATGCAAGCCGTCTGCGCACATTACGCCGAGCTTTACAACGAGCACGAGCCACCCCTGAAGGTGTATTACGCTCGATCGTGGTTGCTGAAGTTGCGCGACCGCGGCGACCTCGTTTGTTCGGTGGAAGAGTACTTGCCGGGTGCGTACGTGAAATACAGCAACAACAATGGATACGTCGGAAAAGAGACGAGCTCGACCGAGGAGCGCGAGCGCAACACACCGCAGGCGTTCTCGCATTTCACATTCGTCGCATCAGATTACCGACTGATGATCGTCGACATCCAGGGCGTGAACGACAGCTATACCGATCCACAGATCCACACAGCAGACGGCCGAGGCTTTGGCGCAGGCAACCTCGGGACGTTTGGCATGGAGAAGTTCCTCGAGTCGCATCGCTGTAACGAAGTGTGCAAGTGGCTCGGGCTGCGGAGTATTAACGAGCGCTACAAGTTCGGCGGCACAGCAGCACCGCTGTATGAAATGCCTTTTGGCGGCGCGATCAAGAAGTCCACGAATCGCATTACGGAGGAGCGCAACACGTTCTCGACATCCGTCACAGTATCCGAAGCGTTTGGGAGCGAGGCTTTGAAAGGCACCCAGGACGAGCTCTCGTCGACCACCGAGTCCACAATCGCGACCGGCTCGTCTTCGATGCTCTACATGCAACAGCAGCAACTGTTTGCATCTTCGAACTCGTCCCTGGGCTCGCATCTCGGCTTTGATGGGAATTTCAGCGGCGCGGGTAGTGGTCCGAACGCCGCGCTCCTGTCGGCAGTGAACAGCAGCGGGAGAGGTTTGGGGCTGCCCATGAAGTCTCTCGATATGTCCGACGACCACGGCCCTGCTGCCTGGTGGCAGGCGATCAAGCGGCTCCTGTGCTGCTGTTATTCTGTGTAGCGCTCGTCGAATGGTACCACGAAGAAGACGGCGATGCGGAAGATGATAAACAAGTGGTGCGTACAGAGTGTTATTGTTTGCATGGACAAAGGTGAGAGAGAGAGCTGATCGAGAGAGAGAAGCACAACGAGGAGACACTCGGAAAATGAGACGCTTTGATAATGTAACACAAGGAAGAAGCCATAAAGAGCATCCGTCGAACGAGGAAAGGCTTCATGTACCAGTGCGACCAAGTGCAGAGCTCCATTTGACTCACTACCAAGAATAGCAGAATGTTCGCGGTGTATTTGCAGCTCGCGACGCGACAAAAAGTCTCATGACAATGGTGACCTGGAATGTAAAGGGAAACATCGCGTGTCAGCCACCTGAGTTCGCAACGGAGTTGATCAGCTGGAGCGAGTGAGACACGATGGAGAATGCAGATGACAGATCGACACAGAGAGGCAGTCATGACGCCAATGCAGGAGGAGACGACCGAGCCCCCATGGACGACCAGGTGGCGGGCCAAACAGGCGCAGGCGGACCGCCGCAGATCACGAACGCCATTCTCTCACAGGCCGTGATCAACGCCATCGGGCAGATGGACACAAAGCTCGCGTTCGACATGATGCTCCTAAGCGAGCAGATGAACACGCTGTGAGTCCGCCCGTCATGAGATTTGACGCTTTGTATTGATATGTCGAAGTCTGCGTGTGACCGTGGTTCACGCTAACATTGTCTGGCTTTCGTGTTGCCTTTGACAAAGTGATAACGAGAACAAGAGTCTGAAGGACGAGAACGCCTTTCTGAAGGAGAAGCTCGCCAAGCAGACCCAGGAGCAGAGCGAGATGTACCACTACTTCAACAGCAAGCTGGACCAGCACGTCCTTTTGATCGCAAGCCTGGAGAAAGAGCTTGCACTCACCAAGCAGGAGCACGAACAGCTCGTGCATGATCACGAGGCGCTCATGGGAAATGCGCAGAGCGAGTTCCAAGCCGCGTTTGCGAGGGCAAGCGAGGAAATTGAGAGTCTGCGGCACGAGTTGCGGCAGCTGCACGTGTTCACGCAGCAGAAGCTGCAGATCGAGACCCAGATGGAAGAGCTTGAGGCCACGCTCGTGCGCACGACCAAGCAGTTCGAGGACGAGAAGCTTGAGCTCGAGCGCAAGAGCATCTTCGAGAAGGATCGCGTGAAGAAGGAGATGCTCCTGCGCATGAAGGAGACCAAGGAGGAGCTCCTGCAGCGCACGGACGACCAGCTCAACACGACGACCAAGCGCACGATGATGGAGAACGACCACTTCATGGAGGAGCTATCGTTCCAGAGCAAGGAGACTGAGAAGCTGCTCACGCGGTTTCACGTGCTCGAAGACGAGGTCAAGCTGCTGCGTGTCAAGACCAAGATGCTCGAAGAGAACGAGGCTGTGATGGCCAAGAAGAACTACTACTATCAGAAGATCCTGAACAAGCTCCAGAAGAAAGAGGAGAAGGTTGCACTCGACACGCTCGTCAAGGACGAAGAATCCTTGGTGCTGTTTCATCAAGCGACCATCGGTGGTGCTAATGGCGGTGAGAATAAGAAGAGCGCTTCAGAAGAGATCAGGATGCTAAAAATCCACGTGGACGAGCTCGAGACGACACTGAAGAATGCTCACGACTGGATCCACATGTTTCAGCAGGAAAAGCAGTACGTGGTGGCCCAGCAAGACGAGGTAATCCAGTTTCTCTGTCGAGCGATCCAAGATGCTGCGGCCGAAGTGGCTCGAGGGAGTGGCAGCAATACTCTTGGTGGTAATGCCTTAGTCAGTGATGTCCATCAGATCGCGAAACTCGCGAAGGAGACCACGAAGATGGACGACTTTGCCGCGCTGTTGCCGCCGCTGGTAGTGCTCGATGAGCTCTCGTCGGATGAGAACCGCTTCGTGCTCCAGTTCCTGCTTGAGAAGATGAAGATCTATCAGCAGAGGATAGCACTGCTCTTTCAGAACAACTCCAGGCATCAGCCGAGTGTTGGTGTCCTAGGGTCACCAACAAACATAGTTGGCAGGCATCGTGACTTGATCTCCAAGCAACTCGGCGTGGAGCTGCCGCCGATTGCCCAGGTACCAGCATCAGGCTCAGTGGCAGGCAACAACAGCACAATGTCGCCACTGAAGCAGAAAAGACGCATGTTCGCCCACGTGACGTCGTCCGTCGCTGCAGCGATCGAAGGAGAGTCTGGGACGAACCAGAGCAGCTCCGAGTCGAGCAGGAAACCGCCATTTGCAACAGCGGCTGGACACCACTCTCTGCAGTCGACGCCACCGAGCAACAGTCTTCTCGCGATGGCGACGAACCAGTTCAACTTCTTGTCTACTGCAGCCGTCCAAGCCGGCAAGAGCCCAATGAAGAGCCAGCTGTCGTCCCAGGCGAGTCCGAGCAGCAGCGGCATGAAGAACAGCAACAGCCACACGCAAGGTACTCCAAATGGCTCACCAGTAAAGACTGGTGGGACCCGAAAGGTGCAACCACCTGGGAACGCCTCCATCTTCGCAAAGAAAGCTCACTTGAGCCACGCCGGCTCTGCTGTGATTACTGTGTCCACCGACAGCATCGACTTGGATGGTTCAAGTCTGCTGCAGAGCCGCAACATGCTAACAGCGTGGTCGAACTCGTCCATCCCCACGCTTGCTGTCCACCCTGAGAGAGGGACTCTAGAGGAATGAAGGCACAGCACAGCAGAGCTACATCTTGTATATAAAACACCTACAATAT
Source organism: Globisporangium iwayamae (assembly GCA_023336215.1). Lineage (NCBI taxonomy): Eukaryota > Oomycota > Peronosporomycetes > Pythiales > Pythiaceae > Globisporangium > Globisporangium iwayamae. The sequence continues at coordinate 6,636 of JAADWP010000796.1, read as the reverse complement.
TTATTCCATCGCATCAAGCCTTTCTTGCCAGGGCCTTTAGCACTTTCCTGACCACAGCAGTCTATAGCAGGGCAGCTCTGGTCCTGCTCCTAAGTCTATTCCTCGTCTTCATCGGCGTCGTGCTCATTGATCGCACCAATTTGGACGAGCTTACGCGCCAGCTATGAAGTTCACACGACAAAGATAGCGATGCGATGAGTGGGCCGCAGCAACTACAGAGAATAATGAGCTTCATAGATACACTATGTAGACCTACCGCGATGGTTGGGAACGTGTCACTCGAGGTCAAGTGGCCGCGTGTGCCAAAGGCCGAGACCTCCGCTTCATCATCATCAGCCGTGAGGCCGTCAAAGCCCACGACGCGCGACGGGAACGCCACGCCGTCCTTGAAGCACACGACAGTCGGCAACACGCGGATCACGAGCTTCTCGACGAAGAACGGCGCCTTCTCGGCGTTCATCTTGAGGAACTTGCACTCGATGTGGGTCTTGGCGAGGCGATTCAGGTGCTAATTCACAATACACCCAGCGTTAATATCCAGATGCTCCATAGCGAATGCCCACCAGCATGCACCTATTAGCAAGCTCACCATGTCCATGATCTTGCACCGCTCAAAGTCGTTGTGGTAGAAGTGCACAGCCACGCACGGACTGGACGTGACCTCCTTGAGGAACTCATCCTGCGCGATCTCACGGTACTCGCCGTGGCCCTTGGCCAGCAGCGTTTGCTTCTCCTCGTACGCCTGCTTGAGCTGGCTCATGCGCACCTGACGCAGTCTGTATACATAGGCAGCATTCATATAAAAAAAGCAACGTACCACGAAGGAGATGGCATACGTCACAACCAGCTTTTGCTCATGTACAGAAACACAGCAAGCAGCCACCGAAAAGACGTACCGCTCGAGCTCCGGGTCGTTGTCCAGCTCGTCGAGGAGCGCGTCGTCATCGTCGCTGTCGCCACCGTCATCGTCGTCATTGTTGGCTTCGTCCTCGTTGCGCTTCACGCGGACGTACGTGGCGTCTTTCTGCATCGCCGCGGTGATCGCGGCCTCCTGCGAGCGGATCGCGCGCTGCACCATGAGCTTCTCCTGTTTTTCTTGCTGCGCGCGTTGCACGTTCTTGGCGCTCTCGGCGCGCTCATTCTTGATCTTGAGCTCCTCCATGGCGCCCTGCATGCGGTCTGACGCCTCGAGGTGCGCGCCCTGGTCAAAGAGCCCCGATGTGTTCACCATGGAAAACTTGGCCGCCATCGTTATAGCTTGCTGTTGTGCTTGTTGCGTTGCGGTGGAGGTATCTCAGTCGATACTACGAATCAAGAAGCGTGGGCGGTACGGATCGATAGCGTAGAGTCTGGCGTTGCTGAGTGACGTGCACTAATACAGATGCAAAGGCGGGTGCACAGAGAGCAGGGTAGACTGCGCTGTGGACAAGTCGAGAAGGGATTTCGCCTGCTTGCTCGTTTGGAATGGCAATAGCAGTGGCTTGGGAATTGTGAAATGGCCCATTTAATTTAGGGGCGCGACTGCTCGTGTTTTAAAAACGTCCCTGAATAACGTGGGCCACATAGCAATAACGTATACACACGAAGAAACAAGCTATACGCACTATGAAACTTAAACGGTAAGCGAGCCAATTATTGTCCGAAACAAAAAAGCTCGGACGGCGGACCAAATTGGAAAAAAGTCGAAAATTGAAACCATTACATAGTTTAAGCTGAGCGCTGGAGCACTCTGCGAATGGCTATCTATGAAGAGGTACATTTAGATCATCTGTGTGCATATTGCTTTGCTGCCGTGTTCACGTTCACAGCTGCCAAAGTGTCTGCCGGACGACGACCGACTACCCACGAAAAGCATCTGATTGCCCGCACCAACCAGTGCATCCTCAAAAGAAGAGCGAACGGCCGGCTAAGTCGGCTAGCAGGGGGCATGATCATGTGCAGGAGTATCTGGGCATCTCGACGAGCACCATCTCGGATGTCTGGGACCATCGGAAGAAGCATAAAGACGAGAAGTTTGAGTCGATCTGGCTAACCACCGCACCATTTGTGATATACTAACCCAAATGTGAATTATGATAGAAGGTGGGTTCGAAGTCAACTGGTCGTCCTCTCACCTATACTGAGGACGTTTTCGACCCGATACGAGAGATTGTCACGACACACAACAAAGCAATGAAGCCGATCACCGTGCAAACTTTCTGCAATGAATTGAACAAGTCAATTGGAGAGGACATCAAATTTTGCACGATGTGGCGTGTGCTTTACAAAATGAGGATGCGGAATATCAAGGATACATTGTGTGTCTATTTAACTGAGTCTGATGTCAATGTCGCCTTTAGAGTCAAGTATCAGGCGAAGAAGATCAGCAACTGAAACGACAAAAAGCACTCGGTTCATCTAGAGGTGTTTCTTGATGAAAGCTGTTGCAAACTATACCACGTTGCCACCAAGACTTGGGTCGATGCCAATAAAGCTCGCTGCTCAGCCAGCGGCAGCAGGACAGATGTGGACGAACCTCGACTTCAGTTAAATACTGTCAATCACTCATTTACTTTTTGGATTTACTTAATTGCATTCAGATCCTGTATCGTAGCGGCTGGTATTATTCGACGTGAGCGACATTATATTGTAGGAGACGTTGTCGAAAACTCCTTCGAGACCTGGCAGTCGTAACTCAAGCGCATGAAGGACGATAACGATTAGGATGGGAACTTTCCATGGGAACCCACATGGGTATTTCGTGGCGAAGCAATTCTAAAAGTGGTTTAAGGATCTTTGCAAGACACTGAAGACGCGTTATGGCCTTGCAACATTCATATGGGTGGCGTAAGCTACCAAGAGAGTGATGAACCCAGTGCCAAACACCTGCAGCCTCAAGACTGACATTCAAATGTGGCTGCCCAACAACAATATGTGACTTTTGTCTTGTTTCGTAATTCATTGTCAGATATATTACATTATGTGATTGTGAGAATACAAAAAGCTGTTTTATAGCTCAGCCAATCATTTATCTCGATTTAAAACCCTACTTCAGTTCAATAGAAGGTAAAAGGGCCCATTTTCAACAGCAAAAACAACGACGAAGGGACCAAAATCCACACAATGACCGGTTAACTCGGAATCTACGCCGTTTTTTACCCCTTATATTCACTTTTGCCACAACTTTTGTATTGATCACGATCAATCATCCCTGATAGCCAGAGATGGCGTGTCCTGGACAACAGTCAAATCAATTCGCAGAAACATACAAGATAAATGGTGACGCATGTAGAACCTACGATGATCGAGACAGATTCCTAGATTCTCAAGACGGCACTCTCGCTCCAGTTGAAGGAGCCATGGATGAGCACCTTCTCATCTAGCACGCAGACTTACAAGGAAATAATTAACTGCAGTCAACTTCTCTTGTAAAACGGGTCGATACTGGGCAAATCGGAGATGCTATACGTTGCAGCAGTCGAAGGTCATCGCGTTCACAGGCGTTTTAGAGGCTCCAATACGCGGGTCTGCTGTAGTCCAGGCACGCGTTCGCGAGGTCGACGACGTGGGACAGTGTATTAGCGCTGTTGCTGCGGCACACGACAGCAGCGGCGGTTGCTTCGGCAGCACTGTCTGCATCTTAACGGCAACTGAGCGAGCGAGTACGAAAGTACATAGGATGATGGTTGCGTGCACTGCTTTTTGCTTAGAACCTACCGCCAAAAAGCCGTGATTTTATACAATTTGCCAAGTAAAAATGTGATTTTTTAATGGTAGTTGATCGTTATCCCTTCCCCATTCGTCCAAAAAACTACTCATTCAAATTCACCTTTGAATTGACGTTTGTAGCAAAAAAGCGAACACGTATCTCGCATCCAGTTTTCCAGAGTTCCGTTGAAGAGGCCAAGATCGTCGCTAGGACCACTGCAGCTACCGGCGGATCACAAGCGCTGCTGGAGCTTGGTGGGATGATGTGCATCGTGCGCAACCGCAGCGTCGAGCTCCGTTTCAAGCTCACGACGCTCTTCGTGACCTTCAGTGCCGACAACAAGTGCCTCGCGAGCGTCGTGAATTATCTGTGACTGGCAAACGTGCAGTTCCAGTTCGCCAACTGCTGAGCGATTCGGCGCTACTCGGCATGGCCAGCAGCAGCATCGCCAAGTCCATGAACTCGGCGCTACAGAGCTACATGGCTGTGAGTGACTTTGTCGGACTCAGCTCGTTCGCGCTGTCCTCGGACTTCTCCTGGTTCGCCCAGGTCGTGACGCCGCTGTGCACCGCCAAGCCGTCGCTTGCGATCTGCGCCGTAACGTCCTTTTCGGAGGTCGTGAAAGCTCGCAGCAACTTGCGCGACGTTGTCCAGGCGGCGGCCGTGATGTCGCTCCGGACGAACAAGTTTGTGACCAGCGACGTGCTGACATAAGCCGACACGTTTATGCAAAAGTACCGCAAAGGACTCTCAGCGTCGGATTCGTCGACCAGCGCGCTCACGTGGAACTCGTCGGTGCAGTCGACGCTATTCGGGTCGGCGAACCCAGTGTACAGCTCGAGCGACATGCTGCGCGCGACGGCAAACAGCGACCTCATGATGGTGTTCGCACTTTGGCCGTACTTCTTGGAGCAGGAGATGAGCAACAGCAACTCGGCGCGAGCCTCGATAGCCAGTTCTACACCGCCAGACGCGCAGTGACCCAGACTTTGGCTTACTCATCGCGTGTGCAGAGTCTGGAGGCGTACTTTGGCGGTCTGAGCAGCGACATGGCGACAATGGTGACTCAGACGCTGCCTCGCATTTGCGTGTGCTTCTCGAAGCTCAAGTCCTGTGCGCTGGTGTAGTTTCACTCGCTTGCGACGGTGCGTACGGACCTGAAACTCCAGATGCGATGCCTGGGAACGCTGACGGACGAGGTGAGCACGACCGCTGATACATTCGCCAAAGTGTTCGCGGACGGCGCTGCGCTGGTGGGGAACGACGAGCTCTGGACCGTGACTGCCGTGCGTCTGCTCTTCAACTCGGTCGAGTTGCAGGTGTTCCCATCCAGCTCGCTGCTCACGACTGCGACGCCGAACGCATTTCTGATCGTGCACGCTGTCTTCGCTCACTACTCGAACGGCATGGCACCGCTGCTGCCGTACTTCACGTTCCTGAGCGACCAGGGGCGGTCGCGCACTTCAGCGTGATCAATAAGCTCGTGAACGACCGAAACGTAGACGGCATGGTCATGTACGTGGACTTGATGAGCAACATGGGCGTCTTTGGTGTGACTGTACTGCCGAAGCTCTGGAACAACCCAAACAACCCGGACCTCTCGGTCTGCGAGCTCCAGGACTTTTATGCCGGACTCATGCAGACGATCTCGTTCGAGCAGTCGCGTGGCGTGCGCACGGTCTCGCTCGTGGACATTGTCGAGGTGGACGTGCGCAAGCAGCTGGACGTGATCGACCAGGAGAGCAAACAGATGGAGATTATTTCGATGATCCAGGATTCGACCAATCTCGTTGGTCAGAAGATCCAAGAGGAGAGCGACAAAATCTAGGTGGTGGTCCAGGCCAAAACGTCCTCGATCCACGCGTCCATCGCTGCCAACACGGAGATGCTCAGCAAACAGTTCGAAGGCTACGGTCATGGGCTTCTTCTTTCTTTTGAGAAGGTTGGAGCTCCTCGTCATGAGCACCAAACATCACCACTACGCCACCAAAGGTCCGACGTCTCATTCGAGCACTCAAGCGAGCACCAGTCAAGCTCTTCACAGTCTGCAGCGAGAATGGTGATCAACTTCCGTGATTTCAAGAGCGATCAGGGTGGTGAGGGCGTGACACGAGTGCTGGGGCGGTCAGGTTCGGGGTGGTGCTGCCCAGTCAAGACGCTACAGTTTCCCATCACTCACCACATCGGTATCGACGCCGACCAGAATGCTCTACTCTGCCAGGTCTCCAGGTCTGTCAGCCTGCAGGTTCAGTCGCTGGTAAAAGCTCTGAAATCGGCTGCGAAGGACGCAGGTGCAAACGACACAGTCTACGGTCTTCACTCGCTGCGCAGTGGAGGAGCGACAGCCATGTTCGAGTCCGGTGTGGACAGTTTCGCAATCAAGCAGTTTGGACCGTGGAAGTCCGACGCATACGAGTGATGACCGCCCGAGATACAGAGAACCTCGCCAGCGCAATGATCGGTCAAGCGCAGCGCTAACAGCACAACTGAGGCATCCTCCACGCCACACCCTGGCAGCGGAGGCAATGTTAGCTATCAACATGACTCAGAACTGGCATTGCCGGTTTTCCCAAGTGCGCGAGAAAGAGCACAAATCGGTCATCACAGCGCGACTTTGAGAATGGGACCAAAGAACAAGAGGAGCATTGAAGGCATGCACCACCTGATACCGGTAGGTTGCATTCATGTTCACGACGGTACACGTCACAGTCTATCCACCGGACGAGCTCGTGACGGTGCTGGTGATGCAATATATCATCACCTCTGGAGCCTTCACCAGCCGCTATGTGGCAAATAATGACACATCCGCGCGTCGCTGAGTTGTGCCAAAATGCTCGTCGTCGCGTTCTCGCCTGGCCTGCGTCGCACCAGATCCTGTTCCCAACACCAAGAAGCGACGGTAGTGGCGTTTGATTGTAAGCCGACGCAAGCACTAACTACAAGTGTGC
>JAADWP010000795.1:0-15094 GCA_023336215.1 Globisporangium iwayamae | reverse complement strand
TGCTGATTCGCTTAGGTGCGAAGCGTCCCCGAGTCTCCCAGTGGGAAAAGTGACCCTGCTGGGCTCGAACCCTCAACGAGAACGGTGAATTTGTGGAATTGCACAAGTGCGTTAACCACTGGAGCACCCCGACACCCCTTCCTTGGCATAGTTGGCCGCTCATGTTCAGTTGATTTTTCGCGACATCTGCCCGCGGGACGCGATGACCTGACAGCAGGCACGTCACGTTGTTTGATGGCCGGCCCGTGCAGAAGAGCAAATCGACTTCGGACGATTTGTGCAAGAACCAACACTCGACCATCACGACATGGGACCATCGTGTGCGCGCGCGATTTTCTTTTTCTGAAGAGAGAAGGGAAGAGAGGAAACGTATCAGAAGGACCGTGTGTGTGTGCGTGTGGAGTGACCACAGGCAGGCGGGCAGGCGGGATCGATCGCTTGCTCTTCGGTCGTACAGGTGGACCATCTGTGTGGCACGAGTGCGCATTCATTCTTGGTAAAGTTGCGTGGATGTGTCAGAGCGCCATTAAATCTTTGTGATTGTATCAGCATCTATCAACTTGGATGAGTATTTGCTGGTTTAGAGGGTGCATTTCAAAACTTGATCCAGAAGAAGGGCATTTTCAATAGAGATCTGTTGATGAGCTCCGCAGGAGTTCACTCTTGTCGAGCTCTTTGGATCGATTAGATATGAAAAATACGTCTTGTTCGAGGATAATTGTGTGCAACTGTAGTTTACGAGATATACGCTCTTACAACGTCGAGCTTTCACTGCGTATACGTTCGCGTGATGATACGAAGCTGGTGAACTCGCCCATCCTCGCAGGTTTGGGCGAGATTGGTTTCACCCATGCGAGCGTCAGAAAACCCAACTCGCACAAGCTTGGTTTCCACAGCTCGTGTGCGTTAAACCATCCGCCTCTTCGAAAAATGAAACCCCGTCTCTTCATATAAAGGGTCAGTGTGCGCGTCGGTAACAACTTTTTCGGACATACTTGCCCCCGCTATGCGAGCACTACACCTTGTTACCACCTTGATTAAACCCGGTTTTCGCACAACGTTATATATGTTCTATCTATATGTTGTGAAGAAGAGGATGGGTGCGCCGGATGATGATGAGCGTGCTCTGGACGAGGGAGTCAGCAGCAGCAGCATGTATCGTGTAGAGAGCGCAGAAGGTGTCGAGTCGAGTGGTGTCGAGTGGAGCGCCCGCCCCCTTCTTCCCTCACTCACTCACTCATTCTCTCTCGCTCGAAAGCAGTCACCAGCTGACGAGGAAGGGGCGGTGCTTGCTTTTGCACCAGCAGATTGCAAATCATCAGGACGCGCCTGCTGTTCTCTCTCTCTCTCTTTATCGATCGGTCTGAACAGAACGCACCGCCGCCCGTCGTCGTCGCGAGCCAATTGCCACACATTGCAGCGCGCTCTCTCTCGCTCTCTGCAGCATTCGACAATCACAGGCGCCTAGCACACAGACCTCACTCACAGACAGCACTGTCCACGCAGTAGCACGCAGGCAGACAGGATGAACATGAACCGGCCCGCCGGCATGAGCACCACGGGCGTCTCGTCGGACGTGTCGTCGCGTGGCTACGGCGATCAGATCGCGGCGCACTACCGCGTCAAGGAGGCGCTGTCTCCGGAGCTCGAGCTTAAGCTCGAGAAGGTCGGCGAGTCGCGCGTGCGCAAGCTCATCCGCTGGGTTAACGACGAGGACGAGAGCGTCAACCCGAACACAGCAGCGAGTGCAGCCCCCATGAAGCTCATGCAGGAAAAGGAGAACTACCGCATCTACGAACAGCAGAACGAACAGGAGAAGCTGCTGGTGATGAAGGGTGTGCTATTGCTGCAGAGCAGCAGCTGCGACGAGGTCATGGAGCTGCTCTCGGGCAAGAACGGCTCGGACGTCCAGGACTTCCTGACTGACGTCTTCGCGGCCCAGTACGGCGACAGCGCCGTGCTCCACTACGTCGACATGGGCGGCAGCGCGCAGAAGCAGAACAACAACAGTCGCGACTTGCGCTCGTCGTCCGTGTCGTCTGCGACGGCCCCTTCGTCCACGACCATGCTCTTCCAGTGGCTTGCACTCAAGGACGTGTCACCGTCGCTGCCACTGCGCGACTATCTCTTCATGCGCTTCAACCAGACGTTTCCATCGGACGACCCGGCGTCGTCACACAAGGTGGCATACGGCGCGTCCGTGTGGGAGTCGATTGAGATTCCGAGCTGTCGGCCGATCTTCAGCGCGCAGCAGATGATGCGCAAGCGCTTCAAGAACTGCGGTTTCGTGGTCGAGAGCTCGGACGAGACCGACGCCGTGCGCGTCACGTTCTTCATCACAATGCCATTGGACGCGGCCACGCTACAGAGCGACCGCGCGTGGCTCGTGCGCATGGCGGGGTCTGTGCGCCTGTTGCCCAGCGCGCTCGTGAACCAGCGCATCAAGCAGAACCAGCTCGTGGACAAGAGCAAGTGGGACTCGCGCGATACGTGCGCGCTCTGCACGTCGTCATTCACGCTCATGAAACGCGCGCACCACTGCCGCATCTGCGGTACGTCCGTGTGCTCCAAATGCTGCAGTGTGCGGCGCGACACGCGCACGCGTCACTCGTCGAGCGGCATCCGCGTCTGCCTCTCGTGCTTGAACGGTGAGGACACGAGCGCGCTCTGGGGCGCGAGCATGGGCAAGAAGCACTTGGGCAGCAATCACACTCACAACAGTAGCAGCAGCTCGCTGACGAGCAGTCGTCACCAGAACAGCAGCAGTCAGCAGCGGAGTCGGGACAGCAACACGAGCAAAGACTCGTGGAGCTCGCGCGACCTCGAGCGCTCGCGCACGTCGTACCAGAGCAGCGTGGAGTCGTTCAGCAGCTCGTCACGGTCATTCGACGACCTCTCGGCCGACGCCGACGCCAGCGCGGCGCTCGCGAGTCTGCGCATCCGGCCCGCGATCATCGAGGACCGCGACGAGGACGACGTGCTTGCCAATACTTCGTACGACTACCCGCTCACGTTCCACAAGGGCACGCCGTGGCCCGATGCGCCCATCCCAGCGACTGAGAAGGAGCGCCTCGAGCGCATCCGCACGCTCAACCTGTCGCAACAGTACGCCAAGTCGACGCTCAAGGAGCTGCTCGACCTGGCGCGCACGAGCATCAACTGCCCCGTGGCCACGGTGGCTGTCATCACGGCCTCGACGTGTCTGCTCGTCACATCTGTGGGGCTTGCGGGTGACCAGCTGCCGCGCGACATGGCGCTCGAGGCGCACGTGATCATGTCGAGCGAGCCGTTCGTGATCCTCGACGCACTCCAGGACGAGCGCTTCGCGCGCAACCCGCTCGTGGCGCAGCTGCACATCCGCTTCTACATCGGCCTCCCGCTCGTGACGCAGGACGGCGTGGTCGTGGGCTCGCTCTCGCTAGGCGACGTCTCGCCGCGCGACAAGGTCAAGGGCTCGGACCTGCGCTCGCTCAAGCGCATCGCCGCACGCATTGTCGACAAGATGGAGGGCACAGCTACAAATAGCAACAACTTGAGCATGAGCGGCGCGCACGGCATGAGCCACAATGGAGCGACCACGAGCAGTACGACAGCGCCGATCGGAGGCATGCTGCTGTTGTAGTAAGCCAGCCGAGCCCCGTCAATAGATCAGTCAGTCAGTCGTCTCTCCATGCTGGACAGAAGGCATGAAGAAGAGAGAGAGTGAACTATTCATATCGGAGTGAGTCAGTCAGTCAGTCAGTCAGTCGGTCATTGTGAGCCAACCAATAATCTAATTTAGTGTCCACATCAGCTTTACGGTATGCGTCGCCCAACATGCATGTCAAGATGTCAGCTTCCTGACTTTCAGTCATCAATTTCGTTATGGTGCAGTCCATTCTCATGCTCCTATCTACTTCGAGGTACTGTACGTACTTCTCGTAAGATCACGACCGACGGCGCTTGCGCTTGGCGGCACTGCCCCAGTCCGACTCGCCGCTCTCGTCGTCCTCATCTTCCTCTTCTTCTTCCTCTTCTTCTTCCTCTTCCTCCTCACTCTCAAATTCTTCTTCCTCTTCTTCGTCCGATACAATGTTCCGCTTGCGCTGCGAGAGCGACTTGGCCTTCGCTTTCGACGCCTTCGCCGGTGCCTTCAGCTTGGTCTTCTGACTCTTGCTCGTGGCGCTTAATGGCAGTGAACCACTCTGGCTGTTGCCCCTGCGGCTACGTTGACCTGTGGCACTCGGGTCGGGCTTGCCACCGCCGATCGCGTCCAGCAAGAACTTGACAAAGTGCGCCTGCAACTCCCTGACCACATCGCCGATGAAGCCCTCCCACGTGTTGTACGTGATCGCGTTCGAGAGCGTCAGGTACAGGTCCTCCTACAATATCAAAAGAGACACAAATTGAGAAACTGGTTAGTCCAAGTCCGACCATTTTCCACCATTTTCAAGATTGTCGAGCGCTGCCAACAGGAGAGCCAATTCAACTCACATAGTACTCGGCAAAGTCCTGATAGTCGTCGATGCGCTCGGCCATCGTGCCAAAGTCCATCGGGTTCATGATGATGCTGAAGTAGCCGGGTGCCACGTCCTCCGTTACGGGGTACGCGAAGATGTCGTTCTCATCGAGCTGCGAGAGCGCCTCGTGGAAGTCACGCAGCACCATCGAGAGGTCGTCCTGGCACTGACGCTTCAGCAATTCGCGCTGCGCAGTCGTGAGCTTCTCGAGAAGATCCTCGTACTCCATGAGCGAGTCAATCGCTGCGATCGCTGCAGGGAGCGCCAATGCCGCTGCTTGCGCTTGCTGGCGTCGCCGCTTGGGCGCTCTTGTCGGCGTGCTGTTTTTGCTGCTGCTACCCGAGGTCGTGCGGATGCGTGGGCCGCTCGCTCGCGCTGGCGAGAGCACTTGGTCCAGCTGTAGCGCCGCCCTCTTTGCCGTCGCTGTGCGCGATATACGTTCGGTGGGAACAGGCGAGTTCAGCTGCTTAGATATGTTGGACAGCACCGCCTTGATCTCGTCCGACTTGGAGCGAGGACGATTGCGGCTGGAGCTGCTCGACTGCTCACTGTCCTCTGCTTTCGTTTCTTCTTCTGTCATGTGTGTCATGGCAGCACTGCGACTAGCGCGGCGCATGGGCGAAGGCGCAGCCGCCGCTCGAGACCTCGCTGGGCTCAGTGAATTCTGTGTCCCCGGTACAATTCTTGCTGTAGCCCCAATCGATCTATGAGCACCCGCTGCCGGTGGAGACGGCGGTGTGGCCATCGCTCGATCGTCCTCAACGTTGTCGGCCACGTCGTCATCCGGAAAGCCCTCAACGAAATCGTTCGGCGGGTACGTGAACACGCGGCAGTCACCCTGCGGGTCCCAGTTCTCGCCGCGTAGCAGTGACGGGAAGTGACGGAGTACTTGCGAGAGCAGCGCCGAGTAGATGCTGCGCGAGTTCTGTGCGATGCTGCTCGTCGACACGTTGTACGTCTCGCAGTTGAGACACAGCAGCTGCGCGTCGGCAAGAAAAGCCTCGACTTGGCGGTAGTACCCGTTGCGAACGCGCAGCTGGATCTTGGTCAGGTCCACAGGGTTCGCGACCATGAGCACGTAGTCGAGGAAGGCGCTATCCACCGGGTACAGAAAATCGCGTGAGATGCTCAGGTTCATGATCGTGTCGATCTCCTGCAGCAGCACGGCACGCTTGCCGCCCGTGATCCCGCGCGAGCGGAAGAGCAGCGACTCACGCCGTTGGACGTCGCGCTGGCGCTTCTCCAGTCGACGAGCAGTGCCAGCGACGGGCTCAATCTCCCAAGGGCTCACATTCGTGCCGTCGAGGTCCTTGTCCTCCCAATCCACCTGCACGCACTCCCAAGGCGACAGAATGTGGCGCTCCGAGTCGATGAACTTGGGCACGAGGTCGCTGATTACGCCGTACGTGAAGCCCACAGGCGTCTCCACACCGTGCTCATTCAGTTCGACGATCGGCATCTCGATGCGCTCGCCGACCTGCCAGTTTCCGCGCACGCCCTTCTCGTACACGTGGTTGAGCACGAGGAAATTCGAAACGTCGTGCGGGTGATACAGGAACTGGAAGTTGTAGCGCTCCGAGACGACGTCGCCCACGGGCTGTAGGTGCTCGTCAACGCCCGTGAAGCTCGCAAACGGTGATGTGTCCGAGTCAAAGAGCGCACTATTAACTGTAGCACCATCATCACCTTCAGACTTGGCTTCTTCTTCTGCCTCGCTGTTGTTAAACGCTGCGCTCGGTACGGCCAGCACGGCGACCGAAATCTCGCACTTGATGGAGCTGCAATTTCCGTACTCACTCAGCGTCGGGAAGACATACTTGACGTCCACCACGCGACACTTGAGTGCAAAGAACTTGCGGAAGCGCGTGATGAACGCATTCCCACGGATGGGGAACAGCCGCAGGTAATCCTGGTGGCCCTGTGGGAAATACGTGACGTAGTCACCGACCTGCGGCACGTACGACTGCGTGGACACCAGGCTGAGCTTCTGCAACCAGTCGCGGTGGAACGTGTGGCCAAAGCGCTTCGTGACTGGGTCGGTGTCCTCGTCGCCCTCTTGCTCCTTCCGCTCTTCCTCGGACCGCATCGACTCGTGATTCGGACAGTAGAAGGCGATCTGGTTCATCGACCAGCCACAGCCGATCGCGCACTTCCAGTGGTACGACTTGGGGCACGACGAAACAGTGCAACCCACTGTCGCGCCGCGCTTCTTGCACTGCACGCAGATAAGCGACCGCCCACGGCGGATCTCCTTGGTCACGTTATACCACTTGCCGCCGCGGTTAAAGCACAATGGGGACGCGATCGCGCACTGATCGTGCACAAAGAGCCGCTGTGAGCCGTTGATGAGCGGATACATGCCCATGCTGTCCCCAGGGAGCTTGAGCACGCCGCCGTCGTCGCCCCCATGGCAGAAGGCACACGGAATGAGCGCCTCGTCCCCGTTCTCCGTGATCGTGTTCTCCCGCGTCGTGCCCAGCTGCTGTCTCTTGACGTACAGCACTTGCTCGTACGTCATCGTGCGGTCGAACTTGTCCAGCTGGTTGTCGCCCATGATGAAGCCGTCGTTCGTTTCGACGACCACTTCGCTCTGGTCATCCATCGACTCACGGCCGGCGCGTCGCTCTTGGTGGTTTCCGTGACTTCCGTGGTCGTCAGTGGATTCGTGGTCATCAGTGGATTCGTGGTCATCACTATTGCGGCGATTCGCACGAAAGCCATAGGACTCGTCCTCGTCGCTCTCGACAACGCGTCGTCGTCGTTGCGCGGCGGCAGCAACCGAGTTGCGGCGCGTGCGTCGGCGTGCCATGCGGTCGTCATCCTCGCTGTCATCACCACTTTGGTCGTCTTGCTCAGGTGAACTCTCTTGCAGGTGTCGACCGCCACGGCGAGGGAACGCCGCAGCTCGGGTTGACGCCGAAAAAGAAGCGGGTGCTGCGGCTGCACCACGAGCTCGTCGTCGTCGTCTGAAACGCGGGGATTCCTCATCGTCACGGTCACTCAGCAAGTCGTCTTCGTCCTCTTCTTCTTCGTCATCGTCATCGTCATCGTCTTCATCTTCGTCATCGTCGTCGTCTTCGTCATCATCACCACCATTCGTTCGAGTCCGCGTCGGCGCCTGGAAATCCTCGTCGCTGTGGTCGTCTTCGCTCGAGATCTCAATGTTCAAGATCGATGTGTCGCGCTCATCGAGCGACGTGTTGCTGCGGCGTCTCGCGATCTCACCGCGTCGTGCAGCATTCACGTTGTGACGGCGGCGAAGCTCTGATAATGCTACGGGGGCGCCATTGAGTCGGTACGAAGATGTGGCCAGCGCCATGTCGCCCCCTGTGCCGCCTTCTCTTTCGATACTTGCGGACGAGTGCGGTCTGTAAATCGCACTCGGGAAGTTCTCACACTCGGACTTGTCGTCCTGTGCATGGTGCACGCGGCACTTGATCTCCGTCTCAACGGCTTGCTGAATACGCAGCCGCCGGTTCTCTGCATACTGCTTGGCGGTCAGCGCTGCGCCAGTACCGCCTCGCATAAGGTGAGGAGGCTGGTACGGGTATTCGATCTGGTAAATGTCGACCAACGGTCCCGGGTCCATCATACTCGGGATCTGCTGCGTTTCGCGGTCCAGTACGTTGAAGTTCCGGTCTGTGATGAGCGCTGCGTAGTCACTCTGGAAGTACTGTTGCACGGGCGTCGCCGCGTACTGCTCACCCGAGCCCGTGCCAAAGATCAGAAGCCGTCCGATGCGGTCCGTGAAGCAAAAGCCATTCCCGTTGGGGATGAAGCCGCCGTCCAGCATTGGCACGAGCTCTGTGTCCGGTGATACGTTCGTGAACGACTTGAGCATCGTACCCGTGGAGATATCCCACAAGAAGATCCGGCCGTCGTAGCCTGCGGTGACGACGATGCGCCAGTCCGTCGGGTGCACATCCATGACGAACACGGCGTTCGTGTGCCCGTTCTGCCTCTCCTTGTCGACCGCCGCGAGCGTCATGAGCAGTTTGCCCGTCGTGGGGTCCCACACACGCACGCGCTGCTTCCAATCTGCGTCGGCGGCGTGCGAGTCGGGCTTCACACTGTGCAGCGTGATCAATCTGCGGTCATCCTTGCTCCAGCTCAGCGTGTCTACTGCAGGTGGGGATTTCTTCCGCGTCTGGACACCGTACAAGCTCGCGAGCTGCTCGTTCTCATCTGGTTCGTCTGCGAGCAGCACCTTGTGGTGCAGCTTCTTGTACTTCTTGTCCCACTGCCAGAGACGCGTGGTGCCGTCCTTGATCGACGCCGTCGCAATGAACTTGCCGTCGTGGCTGTACACGATGTTCGTGATCGGTCCAGTGTGGCCCTGCAACAGTGCGATGGGCTCTTTCGTTGGCAACGAGGGGACGTCCACATCCGCAATCGAGGCCAGTGGGACGACGCCGTTTTGCGGCAACTGCGGGAGCTGCGTCTGCTGCCGTGGGGTAGCTGGTGCTTGTCCGTCAACAACCAATGGCAATGGGAGAAGAGGTAGGGCTATGCCAGGTGTCTCGGCTGCAATTCCACCTGGCAGGAGTGGTCGCTCTAGTGCAGGAGCAGTATCAGGAACAACGATGTTCTGCGCCAGCCCTGCTCCTTGTTGGGGCATTGGGGCGAGTGTGACTAGAGGCTGGTCGAGGATGTTTGCTGTCGGAAGCACTCGAGCTATCGCCGACGCTGGGTTTGTATTAGTGTCAGCAGGCTGAGCCACTGGCACGACAGTCTGAACTGCGTCAAGGTTGATCTGCAGCTCGCCCTCGTGCTGGTATTGCGACGCGGACACAGGCGCGTCCGAGCCAGAGAAGACGGTGACGTCCCAGACCCGACCAACACCATCTTGGCTGCCAGTGATGACGTACTTCCCACACCGGCTGAAGCTTAGGCAGAGCACTTTGCACGACCGCACACCCTGACGAAGCACGCCGTGGGTGAGCGAAAACACTGGGTGGAGACTCAGCAGGTACGCCTTGCTCGCGTTCAGACGCTGCGCAGTCTGCAGCCTCGTCTCCGGTTCGCTCGTGTCCGTGCGTTGAGGGATGTCGGGAAGCGTGTAGCAGAAGCAGCGGCCGTCGTTCGACGCTGTCACGACCACGTTCTTCGTCGGGTGGAAGCGCACGGCGTTTACCACACTATCATACATTTCACACACAAATATATTGTCAGCATCATCAGGCTACAAGAGCTGGTATCAGAAGCAATAGATATGAATGAAGAGCTCTTCGTACCTCGAGTGGCCAAGCAGAACTGCAACTGGGGCCCCAGTGCTCAACTCCCAGACGCGAACCGTCTTGTCATCTGAAGACGACGCCAGCAGCGTGTTGGAGCTGTTCACCGCGAGGTCCGTGATGTTGCCCACGTGGCCGCGCAGAGTAAAGAGAAGGTCGCCCGTCGCCAGCGACCAGATCTTCACCAGCCTGTGTTCACACAACCACATCAGCAACAGTTAGTATCAGCATATAGGACACCTCAAGTGAGCCTGAGCTCAAATAAGCTTTACCTGTCATCAGCGCCCGTGATCACGAACTTGCCCGTCTTGTCGTAGGTGAGACAAAACGCACGGATCTGTAGGTGGCCGTCCAGCGTCTTGAGTCTGCGCATGCGACTGTAGACAAACGACGACGGCAACGCGCCTGTTGCTTGTGGACGAACCTGGCGCCGCTGCAACAGCGATGCCTCATTGCGTCCAGTGCGCGCTCGGGTCCGGAACAAAGCTGCACGTGCCGCCTTCTCCACCATGACTCGCATCTTGGAATCGATCACTCGCTGCTCGTGCTTGAGCTGCATGAGCTGCCTCAGTGCGCGCACGTCTGCTGCCAGGGACGTGAGGTTGTCTGCCTGCTGCGAGAGTCCCTGCACCATCATGATCTCGTTCCTCACAGCGATGGGCAGGTCATCGATGCTCGCGGCCTCCGTGTATTCGCGCAGTCGCTCGTACTTGTGCACCACGCGCTCGACGACCTTCTGCGTGCGCAGGTTGTTGCGCAGCGCAAAGAGTTGGTTCACGATGTCTTTCGCGAGCGCCTTGCGTTCTTCCGCTGGGAGACTGAGTCGCTGGTTAGCTAGGCGCGATTTCATCAAAAGCGACTTGGAGCCGATGAAACCTTGTGCTGTGGGCTTGGGATTTGAACCACGAGGCGTTGATGAGCTCTTCGATCCGCGAGGCGTCAAGGAGATCCTCGCATTGATCGTAATCGCATTCTCCCTCGCTGCTGTTGGCGATCCCGTGGCGTTCTTCATCAGTCCCAGCAGATGCCCAGGGGCGATGTCGCGATGACGTAGGCGGTAGTCCGCGTACGTCGACGACTTCTTCTCACCCTGCCAGTTCACGGTATCGCGCAGCAGTTTGTGCTCCGTGAGCTCTTCAATGAGCGCATCCGCAGCTTTCTGGCATTTCGAACGCCGCTTGAGAAAGTCCGCGATCAGGAACAGCACCTCTGTAGGCATCAGCAGCAGCAGAGCGCGGACATAGAAATACGCGTGTGGGTACAATGCCATGCAAACATGAACACGCAAAGTCCCCTTCATCTATTGGTAACACCATAACAACAGCAACAATTCATCCATCAAGCACACGGGTGGCTTCGCACCTGCTTCATCCACGTCGCTCTCTTTGCCATCCCCCTCACTCGCCTTCGCCATCTCTGTATCTGCACTCGCCAAGTCAATTTCCTGCTGTTGCTGCACTTCTGTGACCGCATTCACCACTGGCACTGCGCTTCCCGCCAACGCAGGCCGTTCGGATTCGTTCGCAGTCTGTTGGGGTGGGTTCTGCGCTGGTGGCAGCGGCGTCTGCGCGTCCACTGCGTCTCGGTCGTCGTCCGCAGGATGCATCGTGTCTGTATGTCTGTCTCTTTGCCGCCGTCAAGTCAGAGAGAGAGAGCGATACGCGCACACCCCAAAGCGAAGGCACTCACTCGACGCGCTGCTCGTGTTTCCTGTTGTTGTCAGTGGTAATAAAGTGCGCCAAGAAAAGGAAAGCGCGGGAGTTATTTGAGCTTTGTAACTCGTACTTAGCAACTAAAATCGTACTTTAGTGAGATTTGGCACAAACGCAGGACACACAAAAACAAAACGAAATACTTGGAAGATGCTGCGCTCGTCCACGACGGCGGCGGCGGCGCTCGCGCGGCGGAGCTCTTCGAACGCGCAGCTGCCCGTTCTTAATGACGGAACAGAAGACGACAATGGTGGTGCATCTGTGCCTTCATCGGCTGCTGCAAAATCCGCTGCTGGCGGTGACGCCGCTGCAACGACAGCAACGCGCGTGCTCTTTGATGACGGCAACGAGACGAACGAAGCGACGCAGCTGAACGAGATGTACCTGTGGCTCTTGGTGCTCGCAGCTGCAGCAGAGTGCATCACGACCTGCTTCATACCGAATTGGAACTTTTCGAATGACTCAAAGGTGAACGTGAGCGCAACGGCACTGAACTTTGTAGGTCCGTTCCTCGACGGACTCACGTACGGCTATGAGGAGCTGCCTAAGACCGGCGCGCCGTCGATCGCGTGCTCGCAGTTCCGCTCGGCGTTTCTAGGGTTTGTACATGATAATACGCACACTATAGTAGCTGCTGCGCTCATATAATGCTTACAGCTCTATGTATCGCAATGCTCAGGGTGTTCACGTCGTTTTCGTTCATGGTCGACCACGCGGGCGACCTGAGCACGGGCAACTTCTTCCTGGGGCCGTTCTACATCTGCGTGACGATCTGCATCGCCTGCGCATCCTTCCACGCGGGGAGAAGCGTTGTGCAGCCTCTACTGACGTCACGTGTATTGCGTATCAACTCCATTCGAAAGACCGTGGCGACATCAGCGTCCAAGTACCCGTCGCTTCTGTCGTGTGTGGCCACGTTCATCGTGATAACAACACTCACGGCAGCGTTTGGACCTAAGGGTTTTGTACGGTAAGTGATTGTCCTTGTATACTGTATAGCTCTTTACGTCTGACAATTGAATTGCGATGCTAAAATATGGGATACTGGTAATGTAGTGACCCGAAGGACCCGCAGTTCATTGGCGCGTTGCGCGTGGCCGACGGCGAAGAGCTCTTTCTCGGTATATTCATGTCTTGCAGCGCAATCCTGCTCTCAGACTTCATTTGCGAGCGGCTGCGTCCGAAGGTCAAGGTCGACGCACTCGGGAACCGCATTGCGGTCATCGACTGGGGCTGCTTGCTCTGCAATTTCATCTCGTGCGTGCTCGTGTGCGCCGCCTACGAGGCCAGCAAGCTGTCGCCGCACGCGATCAAGAATAACTTGTTGGTGCTCAAGTTCGTCTCGTCCTTCTGCGGCTCCATCTCGTGCTTCTCGGCCGCAATCAGCCACACGACGGTGAGAAAACATGTATTTGACCCCGAAAACTCTGGAGCTGTAGGATTTGTTGTTTGACGCTGTTACTTTGTGCTTGCCGAAACAGCGAATGTGGCAGGCAGGTGACCAACAAGGCGCACTTTGGAATCTCCTGCTGCACCTGATCGTCGGATTGCTCTTCGTGCCGTATCTCAACAAACAGGAGACCACGAGGTAATCAGTCATAATATTCGGCAGGCAAGACATGGAAAAAGTGAAGCTTGGAACTTGTATGTGTCATTTCTATTTTTGACATCGTCAAGCAATTCTACAGTGATATGACAAAATAAAGCAATATATATAGAATTGTGTACTAAGAAGTCTCATCTATTTGATGTTTTCACACAACAGAAAGTGTCGACTCTGAAGAAAGGACGTCTGTCCGTTGGCGAGGAGCTCCATTCGCATTTTGGATCGCAACCAACACAACAAGAAGCAAGAAATTCTCGAAGCAAGGTCTCACTAACAATGGCGTCGTCTCGCGTGTACGTGGGCAACCTGCCGATGGACATCCGCACGCGCGAGGTGGAGGACATCTTCTACAAGTATGGCCGTATCCGCGACATCGACATCAAGTTCCCGTCGCGCCCGCCAGCGTTCGCGTTCGTGGACTTTGAGGACGCGCGCGACGCCGAAGACGCGATCCACGGCCGCAACGGCTACGACTACGACGGGCTCACGCTGCGCGTAGAGGCCGCTAATTCGGGTGCCAAGCGCGGTGGCGGTGGTGAGCCCGCTAGGCCAAAGTTCGGCCGCAACGTGCGAGGCACGGGCGAGTTCGGCGTCGAAGTGTCGCGCCTGCCGTCGCGCATGTCGTGGCAGGACCTCAAGGATTCGATGCGTAAGGCAGGCGACGTCGTGTTCGCGAGCGTGGACGGCCGCGGTCATGGCTTCGTTGAGTACAGCAACCGCAGCGACATGCGGTACGCGCTCGACAAGATGGACGACACTGCGATCCGCTACAAGGGTGACAAGGTGTACATCCGCGTGAAGCCTGCGCGCGGCTCGAGTCGCAGCCGCAGCCGTAGTCCACGAAGCCGTAGTCGCAGCCCACGCAGCAGCAAGAAGTCGCGATCGCGAAAGCGCAGCTACAGCCGCAGCCGCAGTCCGAGCGGAAGCCGAAGCCGAAGCCGAAGCCCGCGAAAGAGCTCGTCGAAGAAGAGCCGAAGCGAGAAGGAGGAAATGCGCAGCTCGAGCAAGAGCCCAAGCAAGGACCGCGTGCGTGACGGAGACGCCGCGGCTGAGCAGGAGGAAGAGACGAAGGAGAGCTCGCACAACAGCAACGGTAAGAACCCCGATGTTGCGCCACCTTCGGCTACTGACCACCAAACCGCATCAAACCCGGATTGGACTGTTTTGAAGGTGGACGAGTTGCGCGAGAAGCTGAGCGCGCGCGGATTGGACACCACTGGTGAGCGCGAGGAGCTCATTGCGCGTCTCGAGAAGAGCGAGGATGCGACAGCGACGACGATGACGGAAAGCGAGGCGCAGGAACCAGCTGAAGCGCAGTAAAGCCTAAGACGAGACGAAGCGGCGACACATGATGAACGCAAGCGAGCGACTGGCCACACCTGGGGACGAACGAACGAAGAGTGTTGATGAGTAGTCAGATCTCGCTGCCGCTTGTGTGTTGCGCTCACCCTTGTTGTACATTGTTCTCTTCTCCCCTCTTGTTTGCATCGCGGGCTACGTGCGGCGGTTTCTGGGACTCCTCCTCTGCCTTTGCGCCAACGATCGAATGAAATGGGAATGGGAAAGCATCGCGCGGAGTCCGACTCTTCATTGCTTATGCATGCGGCGAACCGACGGGAGCGTTGCGCTGTCGACAGATGATTCAAGAGAAGCGAGCGCCAGCCACGCATGCGGAGACTTCCAGTGCGTGGTAGGTAGTGAGTGATCTGTAGAGCCTGACTCCCTTTGATTGCATAATGCTACCGAATGAAACCACACTTGTTTATAACTATGTGTGTAACTTGTGTCACCGATAATCTTCATCCACACCGCCTTGTGCATTCGCGTGAAAGGCATGTTACATCTCGCTACATTCCAAACCCAGTCGTCATCTGCATTGAAATTTGCAATTTCCAGAGATCTCACTCAGCTCCAAACCACTTTACTTGACGAATGGGATGCGTCGCTATTCGCCTGCTCACTCGCTTCCTGGATGATCGCGTAGAAGTTGTCAGCGCTCGAGTGCTGCTGCTGCTGCTCACTCACCTTCTTGTCCATGCGCAG